>JAJPUD010000578.1:353075-394931 GCA_023553655.1 Myrmecobius fasciatus
ATGTATACATATCTATACAGTTATCTTACTGCACAAGAAACATCAGATCTAGAAAGAGAAGAAGAAAAAACAACCTAAGAAGGAAAACAAAATGCATGGAAATATTCACAGAAAGCGCCAAAATGCTGTGTTGTGGTTCACACCCAGTTCCCACAGGCCTCTCTCTGGATGCATATGACTATCTTCATCACTGAACAACTGGTTTGAATCACATCATTGTTGAAGAGAACCATGTTCATCAAAATTGATCATCGTATAGTCTTGTTGCTGTGTATAATGTTCTCCTGGTTCTGCTGATTTCACTCAGCATCAGTTCATGCAAGTCTCTCCAGGCCTCTATGAAATCCTCCTGCTGGTCATTTCTTACAGAACAATAATATTCCATAACATTCATATACCATAATTTATTCAGCCATTCTCCAATTGATGGGCATCCTTTCAATTTCCAGTTTCTTGCCACTACAAAAAGGGCTGCCACAAACATTTTTGCACATGTGGGTCCTTACCCTCCTTTAAAATCTCTTTGGGATATAGGCCCAGTAGAAACACTGCTGGGTCAAAGGGTATGCACAGTTTGATAACTTTTTGAGCATAGCTCCAAATTGCTCTCAGAATGGTTGGATTCGTTCACAGTTCCACCAACAATGTATCAGTGTCCCAGTTTTCCCACATCCCCTCCAACAGTTATCATTATCATTTCCTGTCATTTTAGCCAATCTGACAGGTGTGTAGTGGTATCTCAGAGTTGTCTTAATTTGCATTTGTCTGATCAATAGTGACTTGGAGCACCTTTTCATGTGACCGGAAATAGTTTCAATTTCTTTGTCTGAAAATTGTCTGTTCATATCTTTTGACCATTTATCCATTGGAGAATGGCTTGAATTCTTATATATTTGAGTCAGTTCTCTATATATTTTAGAAATGAGGCCTTTATCAGAACCTTTGGATGTAAAAATATTTTCCCAGTTTACTGCTACCCTTCTAATCTTTTCTGCATTCATTTTGTTTGTACAAAAACTTTTTAACTTGATATAGTCAAACTTATCTATTTTGTGATTAATGATGACCTCTAGTTCTTCTTTGGTCACAAATTCCTTCCCCCTCCACAGGTCTGAGAGGTAAACCATCCTACATTGTTCTAATTTGTTTATAATATCATTCTTTATGCCTAGATCATGAATCCATTTTGACCTTATCTTGGTATATGGTGTTAGGTGTGGGTCAATGCCTAATTCTTCCATACCAGTTTCCAATGATCCCAGCAGTTTTTCTCAAATAGCGAGTAAGAACAATTTTTCTAAAAAACATTTTATTCCTTATTCTAACCTGAAGTTTAAAGAAAACCAAGGCAATAAAAGTCTTTCAGAGGAATCAAGCAGTCACTAAAAGCTCAAACCTCCAAAGAATCCCATAAACACATTATAGCTAGTAATAAACCTAGAGGTGATGTGATTCTAATTCTGTAGTCTCCCAGAAGTCTCTGGCAATCAATTTATTCCACATCTCCTATAATCCTAAATCTTGTTTCTGTATGTAGTTCCTCATCCCCATCCCACCCCTCCATACTGTCTCTAGCTGTAATCTCTAACTAATCTCTATTAATACAGATCAGCAACTGTTCCACAACTTACAGTCTTATAGTTGCCCAGGACAGAGTTAATATTCTTGCCAGTATGTGCTGGGGCAAGACTTGAACCTACATTATTCTGTTTCTGAGCCTGGCTCTCTCTCTGCAATATACTATCCTGTTGCTCTCTATTAAAGATATAAGGAACATAGAACCTGATGAAAGCAAATCAAGTATATCATTAGCCATAACTAATGAGGAAAGGTTGATGATGGCTCTCACAGAAACAGGATGAGGGAAATGAAAGGAAATGAAAAGCTCTTATAGCCCAAGCTCTTCATTGGATAGATAGGATCAAACATCCAAGCCCCTCTTTTCACAGAGAAGAAAACTTGAGGACCAGGAAGACTACATGACTTAGCCAGTTCATAATTAGTAAGTGGCAAAGGCAGAATTTGAACCCAGGTCTTCTAACTTTTTTTTGGGGGGGGGTAAGACAATTGGGGTTAAGTGACTTGCGCAGGGTCACACAGGAAAGTATTAAGTGTCTATGAGACCACATTTGAACTCAGGTCCTCCTGACTTCAGGGATGGTGCTCTATTGACTGTACGACCTAGCTGCCCCACAGGTCTTCTAATTCTAGAGTTTATATTCCTTCCACTATACTATGGGGAAAATGAAGACCCAAGGGATTAAGCACCCAAAGTCTCACAGATAATAAATTGCAGAGAGAACTTCAACTCCATCACAATGGAGCTAACTTGAAGTCACAAAAATTCGGACTCCAAAACAACAGATCAGAGACAAGACCCACTTGTCATATCTGTGAGACTTTGGGTCTTTGCCATTTTCATTGCACATTTCATGGGAATCTTGAATCTTAACTTTGAATTTGTACTTTTAGGTCAAAGACATGTTTTCAATTATCTAAGGAAACTCTAGAGGGCAGTACATTATTTTGTAACCAAGAAGGTACATTTTTGCAATAAAATATCTCCTGGTAAAAATTTACATCAGAAAACATTCACTTTTGATCAACTCTGATGGATTTTGCTCTTTTCAACAATGAGATGATTCAAGCCAATTCCAATAGACTTAGGATGGAGAGAGCCATCTGCATCTGGAAAAGAGAACTGTGGGGCTGAATGTAGATCACAGCATACTATTTTCACTTTTTTTGTTGTTGTTTGCTTGCTTATTTCTTTCTTTCTCCCTTTTTGATCTGATATTTCTTGTGCAGCATGATAAATGTGGAAATATGTTTTGAAGAATCACACATGCTTAACCTATATTGGATTACTTGCTGTCTCAGGAGAGTGGAAAAGAGGAAGAAAAATTTGGAATACAAGGTTTTGCAAGGGTGAATGTTGAAAATCATCTTTGCATATATTTGGAAAATAAAAGGCTATCTTTAAAAAGCAAAAAAAAAAAAAAAAAGAAGAAAACATTTACTTGTAAAGTCTGCCTAAAGTCTGTCCAAAAACATCACTTGCATGTTCATCATCTCAAACTAAATATATGAGTGCTCAACAAAAATGCTGTGCCAACAAGAATACTTTTCACAAGATGATGAGGGGTCATTTTGTTTTGAGATTTCTCTTTTTTTTTGATGACCTCTGTTAGAAAGGAGATTAAGAAATCCCAAAGGACTGGTGGGGACACATCCTTTTTTCCTCTCATGCACATAACACCAAACAATTATGAAAAGATTTATCACAAAGAAAGACTGTTGGGGTGCACATGGAGAACTGTAAAAATAATTTCTCTTTTAAGAAAAAAAATACCTTACCTGAGGTGTTGTAGCTCCTGTTGACAAGAGAGGTTTTCCTGTTTCAGTTGTTCCTGGACAGACAGATACTTGTTTGTCTGTTCCTGATACTCTTGAAGTTGAACCTTCAGTGGACGGAGTTCAGTGTTTTCTTGGTTAATCTGCAGGTACTGCTGCTGTAGATTCTTTAACTCCTTTAGCTTTAATCAAAAGAAATATAATAGAGTCAGGTATCAATTACCATTCTCAATGCAAATCGGTAACAATTACCAGTCCAAGTTTATCTTTCTAGGTAAGTTAAAAGAGTAAAATCAAAAAGATGTCATCAATAGATTTCATTGCTTCAAACCCAATGAAATAAATGAAGTTAGGTTACCATCACATGTTGCTGTTACAAATCAATGATTCTTATGAGTCAGTTTCCCAGGTACTGCATCTCACTCTCTATATTCTACCTCTTCCTAGACCTGCTTCTCACAAATTTTCCTGGGATTCAAAGCCTGAAATGACTTTGGAGCTATAGCTTTGAGCTAGTTAGACTTAGAAATCATAAAGGCACACCCAGGGTTTTTCTGAAGTCAAGAGAAATGGCAAGGCTCCTGTCCTTTTGTTACTTTCCTATTTAGATTGCTCAAGAAAAGTATTTCAAGCAAATGTGGTGAATTAACTCTAGGGACTTCACTAAAACATTGTAAATCATTCTGAGGCATGTGAAATGTCCAGATCTAAACAAGGATTTTGCAGTAGTCACTACCCCCAACCCAATGATTCTCTGATACCAGAAAAAAAAAAAAAAAGTCAGAATAAAGATCAGACCTGGCTTTCACTTCCATGCCTATCTGCTTAGCAAGGAAGTCTAATAGTTGCTAGCTAGGAAAATTCCAGGAGTCTCTTTGCCTATTGACCCTGAAGACATGGTCAATCCTTTACAATAATTAAGTATAATTTATTTATATGAATAGTGATGACTTTTTAGGTAAGTATATATTCTAAACAAATGTTGCCCTTGCCTTAGTATAGCATAGTGGAAAAAATGGTGGGCTTGAAACTAACAAGACATTAAAATCATGTCTAAGACATTTATACTACTTGTACGATTATGGGCAAATTAACTTTCATGAGCCTGTTTTCTCATCTATAAAATGGGGATAACAAATGCACCTGTTTTTTGATTGTTCAGAGGAACAATGGTAGTAATATATTTAAAATGCCTTGGTTACCTTAAAACACTATAATGATAAAACATCATAATGATATGATCTATGATAATTAACATTCATTTCCTATTTTTGGCACCAATAGCTCATCTGAATAGGATGGCTTGGAGTTTGGGCAACTGTACACAATTTCTCATCTCTATATTTTCCTTTAATTTGGTGTCGATTTTTATCTTTTTTAGCAACCAGGAGGTGGTCTGACTGCTCAGAGATGATTTTAAAATTCCTATATCAGTAATCCATCATTTCTTAAAATCATCAGCTTCCTTCCTTCCTTTCCTTCCTTCCTTCCTTTTTGATGATGTTGCTTGATGATTTTATGATCAATGCTTTCCAACTCCCTCTGTGAGGTCAGTATTCCAGACAGGGATAAGATGCTTGTGTAGTCTAAATGGCTTTGGCTATTTTTCTTACTCCTAAATCACATTTTCCAAAATATTTTTAATCCTTCTCCTCTGGGCCCACCTATAAATGGAAGTTACCAGATTATCAAGTCCCCAAATATATACTGATTTGGCTTAAAGGATTTTGTCTTCAAAATATTTTTTCTATTATTCATCCTGTGCAACAGATTTCAGCATATAATTATTTTCAGTGGTGAGCTTCCTGCTTATATTCTTAAATACTTTAAGACAAAATGATCAAGTGCCCCATGAAATGTTCTTAGTTGCATTTGTGTACATAATGAAATCAAATCAATCACCTTTATTTGCTTCTCTAAACAAACTTCTAAGTTATCCTTTGATTTTGCTGAAATGTATTTATATCCTCTAGTTTCATCTTGTTAGGTAGGATTAAGTATTCATATCATGCAGCCCTTCCTGTAGCATATCAACTTGGTGGTTGGATAAGGATCTTACATTTAGAATACCAAGAGTTATGCTAATGTTTATAAATGGTCTAACCCACTGTATGATTCTTGACATTCTTTTCTGCCACTCTCTACCATCATTGCAGAAGCATAGAGCTGTACTTTTTATGGGTTACTATGGCTTAATTGTGGTACTGTGCATGGACACAATTAAAATAGGTAGAAAGAAAATATAATTACAAATAAGGTGACCCAATCACAGATAAGGACCTGTTATGCTGATTTAATCCTATCTTTCAACCTAACAAGATTCTGATTCTGATTTAAGAAAATGAACTAGAAGGCTTCTGAAGAACATTGCGGTTGTAGATTTCCATGAATTATGAGTGCCTTCTTCAGTTTTAGAAAAACTGTTCTCATGTATACACGTAAAAGATATTAAATCTGATTTCAGTCTTTTGAAGTTCTGATGAGTTCTCCCAGTTTTATATCCATCTTCCTTTCTCTTATACTACTTTAGTTTATTATTAATCTTCAGACAAACTCTGCTTAAAAAGTTGTTTTCCTATTGTATTCTGTGGGTTTTTCATTGAACAAAAATGAGGTAGGAGTTTAATTCATTGTTTCCCTCTAAACATCCTTCCCTTAAAATTTCCTAATTCTGTTGATGGCACCACTGTCCTAATTACCTAGATTTATAACATTAGAGTCACCCTTAACTACTTCTTTTCCCTCAGGTCCAATATCCTATCAGTTGTCAAGTCTTTTTTAATTCAATCTCCCTAATATGTCTCACATCTTTTAACTTTTTTCCTGCTAATATCACCTTTATTTCAAGCTTCTGTCAACTTTCACTTAGACTACTAGCCTCCCTAAATGGTCTGACCCCATCCCCAACATCCTATCTTACATTTGGCCTTATTAAAATATTAGGGAGCATCTGAAGAAAATGGAATAGTTTTATCTAAAGACATTAACTATGAGAGTTGTGATATGAACTTTTGAAGACCATACATAAATACATTTGAAGACCATACTATTATAAGGATCCAATGAATAATTATTGATACTAATGCAATGAACCCTTCCAAGAGTACTTTTTTAAATCTACCCATGTTCCAGCAAGATTAATAGTATTATGCTTCAGTGACTCTGTTAACCCACAAAGGGGAGAGAACTCACCAATCTATCTCTGTCATTTTGCAGTGAATTCATTGCTTTCTTCAATGACATTTCAGATGAACTGGTAAAGTGTTGGGATGATGACCACTGCTTTCCTTCTTCTGATTTTCTCATTTTGTCCAGTTCACTTAAGAGATGATCTCTTTCTGCCTGTAAACTGGCCATGGCCTTGGAAAAGGACTGTATTTGATTAGAAGAACCCTCCAATTGTGAGGACAAGTGAAATAATTCCTCATCCTTAGATTTGAGCAGTTGGTTAAGCTTCTCAAGGTGAGATAGTGAGCTATCATCTTCAACACGGCTCTCCAGAGAAGCAACTTTAGAAACAAGATCATCTCTCTCTTTACTCAACAGAATCTGATCTTCTCTGAGTTCAGTCAGCTCTTTCTTCAGAGCATCTGTAAGACATTGTTGCTCCTCAAGACTGGCAGTGTGTACCTTTTTTAGTTCCTGTAACTCTTCATTAGCATGGTCTCGACTGTCTTGCAAGGAACCCATAGACTTTCCAAAAGCCTGAATTTGAGCTTTAAGGTCTTTATTTTCTTCAGTAACCTTGAGTAGCCTTTGTTCCATCTCCACCAAATCACTTGCCAGCTCAGCTACCCTCTCTTCAGCTGTTTCAGTTTCATTGCGCATTATCCCTGCATCATGACGAAGATGCCTCAATTCCTTTTTTAGCTTTTCTTCAATTTCTCCCACCTGCTTAGCAGCCTCCTTTTGTACACGTGCTAATTCTTCCTCTAGTTCTGTGACTTTTTTTTGAGAGAGAGAAAGGGTAATGCCTAACCTATGCACCTCTTCTTCCCCACCTTTCAACTGTGCCTGAAACTCTCCTAAAGACCCTCCTTCTTGCAAAGCTGTCACTTGGCGCTTTAGCTGTGAATTGGAAATTTTCAAGCTCTCAATTTCCTTAGTCAAGGTTTGCTTCTCCTCCTCAAGGGCATCAGAAGATTTTCTCAGCTCTTCCCTTATTGCTTCAGACTCTTTTAGCTTTCTTTCTAACTTGATCTTTTCATTTTCTAATTCTTGACTCCGCTGAAGCCTAATTTCAAGAAGCTGTCTTTGCTGATAGTCCTTTGTTATCCTCTGGTACTGTTCTGCAGTTAACTTGGCATTTTCAGAATTGAGATCATCCATCTGGCCCCGAAGGCATCGAATCTCTTCCTTTAGCTTATTGTTCTCAGTAGCAGCCTCTTGGATGAGTTGGTCTTTCTCCAAGATCACTGAAAGATGCCGCTCTTCAAGCTGTCTATAGTCTCCTAGAATTCGATCTCGGTCATCCTGGAGAGAAGACATGGATTTAGTGAAGGAATCCAACTGAGCCTTCTGCTGTTTGCTGTCTTTTTTGATAGTTTTCATTGTTTCCATAAGCTGACTGGTTTTATCTACAGCTTTTTTTTTCTCTTCTTCTAAGGCAGCTTTCTCCTCTTCCCTTTGGGTCAGGTGACTTTCCAATTCTTTAATTTCTTTGTCATGTTGTTGTTGCAATTCAGATATAGCTAACAAGACTGCCTCCTCTTTAGCAGAAAGGAGACTGATAATCTTTTGATCTTTAGTGCTAATTTCTTCGTGCAGTTTGCCAGTCAGGTCTCTAGACGCTTGTAGATCAGCCTCCAACTGCTCACAGTTGAACTTGCAATTCTGAAAGTCAGTTTCCTGTTGCTTTACAATTCTCTCCAATTTTTCCTTGGCTTCTTTACATTTTGCTAAAGAATTATTTGCTTCAGTCAACTGGTCTCTCAGAGATTTAACTTCAGCATCCAATTTAGCTAATTCATTCTGAGAATTAGAATACATCTGTTTAGATTCTTCCAACTGAGACATGAGTCCTTTATTTTCTCCCTGCAGGTTTTCAGAGACCTTCTGTTGAAATTGGACCTCTGTTTGGGCTTTGGACTCCCAGGTCTGTCTGTCATGCTCAAGCCTGAAAAGAGAAAGAAAATGACTAATCTCAAAGTACTGTAATTTAAAGATCCCTTGATTCCTTCATAACCTGATAACCTTCCTATCTTATCAGTATTCTTATACTTTACTCCTCTCTATGTACTGTACAATCCAGTTAACCTGGTTTTCTTGCTATTCCTTACAGACTCTACTCCATCTCCCCATTCCTTACCTTTATACTGATTATCTCTCAAGTCTGGAATGCACTCTCTAAATTTATTGGGTGCTAAGAGTAATGAGAAATATTAAGTAACTATTTCTGTTACCTACCAACATCTATTGAGCATTAGTTTTTATTTTCAGATAAGCAATCTGTGTATGTGTGTGTAGAGAGAGTACAGAAAATGAGTGTGAGAGCTTGTGAACAAGGAAGGGACATGATTCAAACATTCCATAAGCATTATTCTTCGGTTTATGCACTAAACTCTTGGCCCAATCAAACATATTCTTTGAGAAAACAATAATGGCTATTACACCCTCACAACAGCTTTACATGAAAGGTGACGGTTAAGTCCATAGCCAGTGTCTACTGAAGATTTTGGTGGGGGGTAGGGTGTGAGGAAGTGGGGAAGCAGAGAAGTGTTGATTCTTAAAGTAAACAATAACCTTTGAGAAACAATAAAGGAAAACTACTATGATAATGGAAAGAAATGGACCAAGGACTTAAAGGGATAAAACTATCTGAAACCAAACAAAATACAGAATTAATTGGAGTGAGAGCAAGACACGCTCATAGCTGTACAACTGCTATTTGAGTTACTCTGTCAAAAGGCTATGACAAGTGGAGACCTGAGAGGGGAAGCTGTGCAGAGGTTTGTCACTACCATCATGGATTGGGAGAGTACTATTATACCAGGTTCAAAGCACATATCATCTTTATCTCATCTTAAATAAAACAGGTAAGAAAAGAGACCCTACAGAGCACCCAAAATAAAAATGCAAGAACTTATATCTTGACTGCCACCCCAGAGAATCAACTTAATGCCAAAAAAGTGGACTCATTCCTCCTATTCATATATTCTTTTTTTTTTCATCTGAAAAATACAGGTTCAGAAGGAAGATGACAAAATGCACCTACTGTGGTACTTTTACAATTCAGAACCTGCTAATTTCAGGACTAATTAAATGTTGGTTTTAGGGCAACACCTTCCTCTGGATTTGGCTTAATGGTATGTTTCTCTTTTTAGTCGGTGGGAGAAAAGATGGAGTACTTTATTTACAACCACACAACTTAAACTGTTCCACTTAAAATTTCCCTGTGACCAAATTTATACTTTAATGTTTGTTTTAATATTTATCTCTGTTGTGTTCATCTATAAAAGAATATCAAATCTTTTTTCTGAATATTCTATATATAATGTAATACATCTAAGGTACACAAGTACAAGGAATAATTACTTATTCTAGTGATATTTTCCAAACATGATGCCCTCTTAACTTTATAACATCCTCCTCATTTTGCTCTAGATAAGGCTCTAAGTTCAGCATATCTCTTAATTTTTTTTCTCCCAAGCTTTTGAGTGTAAGCTTCTTGAGGGCACAAATAGTTTCTTACACTACTCTCATTGTCTTCATAGTGCCCGATACAGAATTGACCACACAGAAGATGTTTAATGTTGTTAATACATACATTGGTTTAAAATTTTTAAAGGGAGGGAATTTAAAGGAAATAAAAATTATATAAATAAGGGGAAAATCATTTGCCTGCAGTGGTATGAAAGTAAAGATTACAGGAAGGTTTACCTGGATATATTAATTTGCAGTTCCTCCATGTGGATGGACATTTGTCTTAGATGATCTTTTAAAATGCTACAATTTTCTTCCTTAGCCCGGATTTCTTCTTCCTTTGTTTGAATAGCATCACTGAATTTTCTTTCCCATTTTTTAGCCTCATCTATCACTCGATCCCGGTCATCCTGAAGAGAAGACATGCTTTTGGTGAAGGCTGCAAGCTGAGCCAATGTGCTGTTGAGGTTTTCCTGAAGTTGCTTGACTTCTTGGTCTTTTTTGTTCAAGGTGACCTGAACTTCTCCAAAAGTCTCTTCCAAATGGACCTTTTCTCTATGCAAAGCATCCAGCTTTTCTTGCATGTTCTTGACTTCCTTCATATGCTTATCTTCTGCTTGTTCCAATTTTCTTTCAAGATCTTCATCCTTTTGTTTCATCTGGCTTTTAACAAGCTCTTTATTTGATTGAAGCTCCCTTTTCACCTTGAGACTGTCTGCTAGGACCCTTGCTGCTTCACTCTGAGTGTCATCCAGTAAAACTTTGCAATAGTCTAGTTCTGTCTGAACCTTCTTACGATCTTCTTCGACTTGGGTTAGGCTTTCTTTAACCATCTCTAATTCCTTCTGTGATTCATTTTGTACAAATTCTAGAGCTTTTACAGTTCTCTCTAGACCACTTATCTTCTCTTGATACCTGATGCAGTCCTTCTGCAGCTGCTTTACCTCTTGTTGCTTCTCTTTCAACAATTCCTGAAGCTCTTTTGTATGAGTTTTACTGCCATGTCCTCCTTTCTGAGCACTCTGTAGCTTCTCCAAGTATTCCTTTCGGATCTCTGATTCAATCCTGTTTTTTTCTTTAATTGCCTGCCGCTTTTCCTCTTCCAATTCACTCACAAATTTCTGAAGATTCTGAATTTCAGATTCCAATAACTCATTTCTCATTTGGGCATCTGTGACATCTTGCTGATAATTTCCAATGCTTCCATTAAGTTCAGCTAACTGATTCATAAGTCTCTCTTCCAGATCATCCTTCTCTACTTCCATTATTTCCTTCAACTTGGTGACTTTGGCAAGATCCTCTTGAATTTTCTCATTTAACAGGTTTATCTTGGTAACTTCTTCATGAAGAGTTTTCAATTCACTATCCTTTGCTTCTAATTGGTTCAGTAAGGCATCTTTCTTGTCATCTAAAGAATAATCTTTTTCTCCCCTCATCTTCTCCTCCTCTAATTCTTTAATTCTTTCTGTGAGCTGGTCAATTTGCTGTATGTATTTATTAATTTCATCATGTGAACTTATACCTTCATTTGCATTGGTATCTGCCATGGCATTGCTCTCTACTGGGATGGGTGCTGAATATTCTGAACTTGCATTTGTCCTTACAGAGACTTGTTCTTCAATCTCATCTGGTATAATCTGCTGTGTCACTTCTATATTATCCATTTGGATCTCATTCTTCTTAAGATTTTCTATAGTCTTGCCCAATTTGGATTCTGTTTCTTTCAACTGCTGCTTTAAAATCTCAATCTCTTCATTTAAAGAGTTCTTCTCAGCCAATAATGTTTCAAACTCCTTAGAAAGAGATTCATACTTTAACTTAGTATCCTCTAGTTCCACCTTTATACTGGGGCTGGAATGAAGCACTTCTCCAGGTTCTTTGGATTCACTGCCTGCTGGGTGGACCTCGGCTCTAAGACGGTCATTCTCCTCTTCTAGCTCAAGAATTTTCTGCTGTTTGGATTTTGCAAATTTCCTCATCTTCTCTTTCATTTCTTCCATTTCCTGCTCTGCTTCCTGAAGCTGCTTTTCTGTGTCTTTCTTTTTTGCTTCTGTGTTTTTTAATTTACCATACAGTTCTTGTTTCTCTTGTCTCACAGTTTCCACAACATGTTGAATACGTTCTGCCTCATTACTGACATTCTCATAAGACTGAAGAAGAATTTCATACTCTTTTTGTAGTTCTTTGTGCTTTTCCTGCCACTCAGTGTTTTCAGCAACGTGGGTACATTTCAAAGATTCAATTTCCTTCATTAGCTTCTCCTTATCTTCAGTAAGACCTTCTAAAGCTAGCTTCAAACTTTCATAAGAACTACTGAGATTTTGACTTTCCACTAAAGATCTATCCACTTCTACAATAAGTCTCTCTTTCTCTTTCTGAAGAGCAGTCAATTTGTCTAATAATGCATCCCTTTCTTTACAGTGAGCAGAAACTTGGCTCTCTGAATCTGCCAGAGTCTTTGTGAGAGTTTCAATATTACTTTTGGCCAAGGACAGCTCTTCTTTAAGACATTTGCTTTCTTTCAAGGTCTCTTTTCTGGAGATAAGTGCAGCTTGGAGTTTCCTCTGAATCTGCTGCTTAGATTTAGCTTCTTCTTCCAATTCCTCTGGTTTCCGTTGAATTTCAGAAAGCTCCATCTGCAACTGTTTAATTTTTTCTTCATGTTCTTTGGCTTGCATTTCCAACTGAGCATGCAAAGCCTTAATCAAGTCCTCTTGCTCTACAATCTCTGTCTGTACTTTAACAAGGATATCATCTTTTTCTCTTACTTGCACATGAAGGACATCAACTTCTTCATTTTTTTGGTTCATGAGACTTTTCAATTTATCTAGTTCAGGCTGTAATTCCTTGAAATGTTCTAATCTTGTGATTTCCATTTGACTACTTTCCAATTCTAGTTTCAAATTGATTACCTGAGTTTCAGCTTCATGAGTGGCTATTTTAAGACTTTCTGCCTCTAAAAGCAGCTTTTTTATCTGTTCTTGTAATATGATTGACTCTTCTGATTTTTGAGAAAGGTCATTTATGGTAGAGCTCACTTTGAATTCCAGCTCTTCTTTCTGAATCTGTAGCTCTTTCAGCTGAGTTCTAAGCAACTCTACTTTACTGTCTTCTTCCTGTAGGTCATTTTTACATTCCAAAGTCATTTGTGAGGGCCACTCTTCTTTGACTTTGCATGTAGATTCAATCAAATTCTGAGATGTGTCTAATTCCTGTGTGTTACTGTCCAAAGCTAAGACAGTGTCTGTAGACTCTCTTACTCGTATTTCAAGTTCACGTAGCTGGTCTCGTATGCTCTCATTCTCCTTGCTCTGTTCATCAAAACGTTCCTGTAAGAGATTATAATCATCTTTCTGTTGTTTTAACTGTTCCCTGTGGTGTCTGTCTTTCTCTTGTGCTTTTTTTAAAGTCACCTTGCGGGAAGCTAGCACTTCTTGTAATTTCTTTTGGAGTTGTTCCTTTTCTTGCTCAAGATTCAAAATTCTGTCTTCTAAATCTAGTTTCCAGTGTTCTCCACTTTCCGCAGCAGTTGTGCTAATCAGTGTCTCTTTTATAGATGTTGCTGAGTCTCCATCTCCAGAGTCCTTGTTACAAGTGGTCAATTTTTGGATGACTCTCTGGTTTTCAGTTATTTCAGCTTTAAGTAAATCTATGAGATTTAATTTATCCTGTAAGTTCTGTTTCATCTCATTGATCAATGCCTGTAGCTGTTTTTCAGATGCTACCTTTTCTTCTAAATCTCTTTTTAAATTTTGTAGTTCTAGTTCCTTCTCAGATATTTTCTGATTTAAAGATATTTCAGTTTCCCTACTTTCAGGAATAACAGATTCTTCTGTCTTTGTTTTCCCATCTTTACCTTGCTGAGTTGCTGCCATCCCATCTCCCTCACAGAATAGGGTCTCTTCCTTAGACTCATTTTTCACTTGTGACAATTCTTTCTCTAGCTGAGTGACTTTCTTCATTAGTTCTTTCCGGTTAATAAGAGCAGCCTGCAGTTTTCTCTTCATCTGGTCACTTTCTTTCTTCAAAAGATTCAATTCACTCTGAAGTTCTTCATTCTTTATTAGTGGAGCTGAAACTATTTTACCATCCTGATCATGTTTTAGATCTGAACATTCTTCCTCTTTCTCGTCTGTTTCCTTCTCCTTTTTGTCTTCTTTAGGAATGGACAGTACATTAAGCTTTTCTCTGAGTGCTTTGACTTCAACTCCAAGAGAAAACTTTTCTTCATTCAGCTGGACTATTTTCTCAGACATACCTACACTGATCTCAGTCACCTGTTGATCTTTCTCTTCAATGGCTTGTTGAAGGGTCTCTACAACCCTTGTTTTCTCTAACAAAAGTTGATCTATTCTTGCTTTTTCAAATTCATTTTGGGAGAGAATCTGGGAAAGCTCTTCCATCTTGTTTGAGGTATTCCTTAAATGTTCCTCCAAATCAAACATTTCACTTTCTTTCTTTTGCAGTTCACTTTTTAGATTTCTGATTAGTGTGTTCTGGTCAGAAAGCTGGAGATGCACTTCATCCAAGTCCTTCTGCAAAGTTTCAATTTTCAAATCCTTTGATTGTGATTCTGTGCTGAGACTCTGAATTTGTTCGGTTAGGAGGCTTTCATGGGTGGTTTTATTTTCATAGTCAGATATTCTTTGTTTTTCTGCCTCTGCAAGGTTTTCTTCAAGTTGCTGTATTTGTGCCTTTAGATCTGTAATGATGCAAAGCTCTTTTACCTGAACCAAAAGTTGCTCTCTCTCATCATACAGAGCACTAAGTGTACTCTTACTCTTTTCTTCATTTTTCTTAAAGTCCTCTACTACCTGGACTAGCTTACTGATTTCCTCAGCTTTCTCTCCTAAACTTTTCTCATATGATTCCTTTGCTTTCTGAAGACTTGACTCAAGTTCCAATACTTGCCCTTCTAATCTTTTCAATTCATCTTGCTGAGACAAAATAAGATCTTGAGATATAGAAAGACAGTCTTTTACAGTCTCT
This sequence comes from Myrmecobius fasciatus, assembly GCA_023553655.1. NCBI lineage: Eukaryota > Metazoa > Chordata > Mammalia > Dasyuromorphia > Myrmecobiidae > Myrmecobius > Myrmecobius fasciatus. The sequence goes on from JAJPUD010000578.1 coordinate 368,061, forward strand.
TTTGTTGACTCTATTTCCATTCCAGTGTTAGCAATGTGAACTATAGGTACATCCAATGGGATGCTGCTCTGGTTCTGAGGTACAGCACTTTCTGTACCTTCCATGTCAATTACAATAGGACTGCACGTTTCACTTTGCATTAAAGGAAAGCTTGATCCTGTGCCTTCATGAATCATTCCTTCACCTTCTGCCTGCTTGGTTTCCCCCTGTTCAGATGCCTCTGAAATCAAATTGGTACTGGGCTTTGTGATCTGGAGCTGCCCTTTAAGGAATGCAATTTCCTCTTGGGCTTCTTTCATTTCCAACAATAAAACTGACAACTTATGTTTCTGTGAAACAATGATCTCCAAGTTGTCTTCTTGTCTACTTTCCTCAGGAGAAGATTTGTTGGTACTGCTTTTGGTGATTTCATCGCTGGTGATCTGTGGTGAAAAAAAAATGGAAAAAAAAGTGTGAAAATGTCAATAAGCATTATAAGGCAGCAGAGAAATTGAAGTATTTTACTTCTTTATCAAGAAAAAGATTAGAGTGATGATCACTCTATAATTAACCCTGGAAAAAGATAGGTTGAAGATACTAGATAAGAGTTAGGGTGTTCTAAATGTAATTGATATCCTAGATTTAGATAAAATAATACCCATATCCAAATTCCCTCTCTACAAGAAAGACACCATATTTTTATATAAAAGTTTTTTGTTCCCCCCCCCGGAGGCAATTGGGGTTAAGTGACTTGCCCAAGGTCACACAGCTAGGGAATGTTAAGTGTCTGAGGCCAGATTTGAACTCAGGTCCTCCTGACTTCAGGGCTGGCGCTCTATCCACTGTGCCACCTAGCTGCCCCTATATAAAAGTTTTCAAGAAAAATAACCACGATGTTAAAACATCCTCTTTAATACCTAAAGTTGCTTAGCCAGCTCTCAGAGTCTGAGCAAAACACAAAAATTAGTCATGAGGAATAAAGAAATAATTAAGATAATGTAGTATAATGGAACGATCTGTGAATCTGAACTCAAAGAACCTGGGGTTCAAGTGCTGACTTTGTCACTTATGAGCTATGTGAGTTTGGGCAAGTCTCTTAATTTCTTCGCGTCTACTAAGTTTCTTTATCTGAAAAATGAGAAAGCTGGGCTAGATGACCCTTCCAAATTTAAAACTATTGATTCTGTGATTACATATAGCTTGCCTTTTAAAAGGCACAGAGAATAGAGAGCTGAGCTTAGTAAAGAGTGAAAAAAACTAATGACAGGATAAACTATACAAAGATATAGTTATTTCAAAATAAATGAAGGAGTCAAGAAATCTAAATACAAATGTAAATAAAATATAAATCATACCATCTCTGTTTCCCATAAATGTTCAGGTTTAAAGTCAACTTAGAAAGATAATGCAATCATATGAAATCAAGACTATTTATTTACCTGAAAAATCTTAGAACTTGGGTTCAAATTCAGACCCTTTCTACCTGTGTGACCCAGGGCACACTGAATCTCAGTTTATCTGCAAAATTGGGAGGGAGAAGAGAGGTACTGGCCTATTTGACCTCAAAAATCTCTTCTAGTTATAAACTTACGATCTTTCTCTTTACTCTGGTTCATTTTTTTTTTTTTTTTAATTAGGAGAGTTTAGTCATTTACCTGTCCTGTCTCCTCTCCACCAGTCGCCTCAGATCCACACTGAGCCTCTAGAAGAGTAATCTGAGAGTGTAGTCTTTCTGAAATGATGACAGAACAATTTTAGCTTCAAATAATTAAAAATCAAATTCCAGTCATCTCATACTTTCATGGAACAATCTTAAGTTATTCCAGGAGACTGAACCCAGATTTTTAAGAATAATGCAGACTGAGAAACTTCGTGATACAAAGGTGACAGACTTTCAATTAAGAATGAAGCATTCTCCTAGAGATCAACTAAACAACTACTAGAAACAATTCACAACTTTAGCAAAGTTGCAGGATACAAAATAAATCCACATAAATCATCAGCATTTCTATGTTACCAACAAAGTCCAACAGCAAGACATAAAAAGAGAAATTCCATTTAAAATAACTGTAGATAATTTAAGATATTTGGGAGCTTACTTGCCAAAACAAAATCATGAACTATATAAGCACAATTACAAAATATTTTCCACACAAATAAAGTCAGACCTCATCAATTGGAAGAATATCAAATGCTCATGGGTAGGCCAAGCTAATATAATAAAAACGATAATTCTACTTAAATTAATATACTTATTCAATGCCATACCAATCAAACTACCAAGAAATTATTTCACAGAGCTAGAAAAAATAATAACAAAGTTCATCTGGAAAAATAAAAGGTCAAGAATTTCAAAGGAATTAATGAAAAAAAAAATTGCAAATGAAGGTAGCCTAGCTGTACCAGACCTAAAACTCTTATATTATAGAAGAGCAGTCGTCAAAACTATTTGGTACTGGCTAAGTAATAAAGTAGTTGATCACTGGAATAGGTTAGGTTCACAAATCAATGACTATTGTAATATAGGGTTTGATAAACCCAAAGACCTCAGCTTCTGGGATAAGAAATCACTATATGACAAGAATTGCTGAGAAAATTAGAAATTAATATAGCAGAAACTAGGTATTGATCCATATCTAACATCCTATGCCAAGATAAGATCAAAATGGGCTCATGATTTAGATATTAAGAGTGCTATCATAAACAAATTAAAAGAACATAGGATAGTTTACCTCTGAAATCTGTGGAGAAAGAAGGAATTTGTGGCCAAGAAGTAGAGTACATTACAAATGCAAAATGGATAATTTTGAGTGTATTAAGTTTAAAAAATTTTTTACAAACAAAACCAATGCAGACAAGATCAGAAGGGAATCAGTAAACTGGGAAAAAATTTTTTACATCCAAGGATTTGGATAAAGACCTCATTTCTAAAATATATAGAGAATTGATTCAAATTTATAAGAATACAAACAATTCTCCAATTGATAAATGGTCAAAGGATATGAACAGACAATTTTCAAATGAAGAAATTAAAACCATTTCTAATCACATGAAAAAATACTCTAAATCACTCCTGATCAGAAAAATGCAAATTACAACAACTCAGAGGTATTACTACATATCTCTCAGATTGGCTAAGATGACAGGAAAAGATAATCTTGAATGTTAGAGGGGGGGATGTGGGAAAACTAGGACATTGTTGGTGGAGTTTGAACTTATCCAACCATTCTGGAGAGCAATTTGGAAATATGCGCAAAGAGCTATCAAACTGTGCATACCCTTTGACCCAGCTTTGTCTCTACTGGGGCTGTATCTCAAAGAGATCATAAAAAAAGGAAAAGCACCCACATGTGCAAAAATTTTTGTAGCAGTTCTTTTTGTAGTGGCTAGAAACTGGAAACTGAATGGATGCCCGTCAGGTGGGGAATGGCTGAACAAGTCGTGGTATATGAATGTTATGGAATATTATTGTTCTGTGAGAAACGATTAGCAGGATGATTTCAGAGAGGCCTGGAGAAACTTGCATGAACTGATGCTAAGTGAAGTGAGTAGAACCAAGAGAACATTGTACACAGCACAACAATGGACATGATTCTTTTCAGCAGTGAGGTGATTCAGACTAGTTCCAAAGATCTTGTGATGAAGAGAGCCATCTGCACTGAGAGGACTGTGGGGACAGAGTATGAATCACAACATAATATTTTCACTTTTTTGGTGTTATTTGCTTGCATTTTCTTTTCTTTTTTATGTGAGTTTCCTTGTGCAGCATGATAATTGTGGAAATATGTAAAGAAGAATTGCATATGTTTAATATGTATTGGATTACTTGCTATCCTGAGGGGAAGGGAGGGAAAAAAAAATTTGGAACACAAGGTTTTGCAAGGATGAATGTTGAAAACTATACATGTGTTTTGAAAATAAGAAACTTTATATATATATATAAATAAAGAATGAGGCATTCTGATAAAGCCAATGTAGAAATTTGTTTTATTTGATCATGCATATTTATTATAAGGGACTTTTGTTCTATTTCTTTTTCATTTTTTTTTGGAGGAAATAGGAGAGAGAGGGGGACTAGTAATTAAGTCGCAACAAAAAGAAAGAAAGAAAAGGATCATTAAAACATGTTTTAAAGTGCACAAAAAGAACAAAAGGAAGGCCAGAAAGAAGCATACGAAAACAGAACAGTTCTGAAAGTCACAGGCTAAATTTCTTATATTTAAGAAAAAAAAAAAAGCAGTGATGACCAACTGTGATAGACTTGTCTCTCTTCAACAATGAGGTGATCCAACAAAATTCCAAAAGACTTGTGATAGAAAGTGCAACCAACATCTAGAGTGTTTATGGAGACTGAATGTGGATCACCTTTTTTGTTGTTGTTGGAGGTGATCTGCTTGGTTTTATTTCTTTCTCATGTTTTTCCCTTTTGCTCTGATTTTTCTTGAGCAACATGATGAATATGGATATATGTTAAGAAGAATTGCATGTTTAATTTATATAAAATTGCTTGCAGTCTTGGGGAGGGAGTGGGGAGAAGGAGAAAAATTTGAAACATAAGGTTTTGTAAAGGTGAATGTTGAAAACTATCTTTGCATGTATTTGGGAAAAATAAAATACTATTTTTTTTATTAAAGCTTTTTATTTGCAAAACATATGTATGGGTAATTCTTCAACAATGACCCTTACAAAGCTTTCTGTTACAATTTTTTCCCCCCTAGTGCCCAGCCCTCCCTTAGATGGCAGAAAATCCACTACATGTTAATAATGTTAAATACTTGACAAGTCAAATATATGTATACATATTTCCACACATCATTGTTGTGCAAGAAAAATCTTATCTACAAGAAAAAAAAAATCAGAGAAAGGAAACACAATGCAAGCAAACATCAATAGAGAACATGAAAATGTTATGTTGTGGTCCACATTTCATATCCCTCTCTCTGGGTGTATATGGCTTTCTTCACTGAATAATTGGAATTGGTCTGAAACATTTCATTGTTGAAGAGAGCCATGTCCATCAGAATTGATCATTATATAGTCTTGTTGTTGCCGTGAAAATACTATTTTTTTTTTAAAAAAAGTAGTGCTTGATAAGAGATTTCTACTTTTACATACAATACTATTCTCTTCAACTTTTAAAATAAAAATACTTGTTTTTATTTGGTATTAAGTTGAAAATTGTTTAAACATTAAAGATGATGGGGGAAGGTTCAAAATCTCAAAAGAATTGAGCTAAAACTCAAAGAAAAAATACTTTCAAGAGATTAGGGTGTGAAGGCCCTAAGATAACTTGGAAAATATAAATAAAAAGACTTTTTTTTTTTTTTAAAGAAATGTTTAATCTTGGTAATGAAATTCCTTCAAAATATGGTCTGGAATTCAGCTACCACCCTAATGGTAACAAGTGAGGAATTCAGAAGTAAGAAATAAATAGCCTAACTACAACAACATAAATTTGAATCAAAAGTACAGCAATCAGTGCTCCATTTGTGAAAAATAAAAAGTTTACCAAATCTGCAAATGTTATCAATATCTTGTCCCTCTCTGAATCTTCTTTGAAAAGCTCAGATTCTATGAAATGATAGGGAAAAAGCTTTAGATTATCTTAAATCTTAAACTAGAACCCGTGACTTGTTTTTGTAAATATTTTGATAAGGCTATTCCAATATAATTGGTTTCCTTTGTAAACGTATTTTATTTCATGCGTTTAAAAATATTATACTGGAAAGGAGTCTGTCCAAGGGTTTCAGGAGTCCATAGCATAACAAACATTAAGAAATCCTGTTCTAGGGATTATTTTATTTCATTCTCTTGCCATCTGGAAGGACTAATATAACTCAAAGAGATGAGACACTATTTTGTCCTTAGAAAGATCTAAGGAGGGGCGGAGCCAAGATGGCAGAGTGAAAAGGTGACTTTCTGCCTCTCTTCCGATCTTCTCTCAAATCAACAATAAAATAAGCCTCTGAACTGATCTTCAAGTCAACGAACTCAGAAATATTTGGGCACGGCTCTCTGGATAACTTCATATCAGGTTAGTCGGACTCGGACAGAGAGATAAATAGACGACCCTGTGTAGGCCAGAAGTGAGGGTGGGACTCAGCTCAGCTCATCCTGGCAGAAATTCCAAAGTCCAAACTCCAAATTCCAAACACCTGGAGTTTATCTGAGGCACTCAGGACACTCTGTCCTGATTGGGGGCAAGTGTTCTGGCAGACTTGCCTTGTTTAAGGAGTAATTCAGACTTAGTCCTAGCCCCCACCGGCCCAGCACCTTAAGTTAACTCGACGAAGTGCCCCAGGGCAAAGCTTTTTGCAGCCACCATTTTTTTCCCCCTACCTTAAAGAGATATCCACGCTGTCTAAAAAAAAAAAAAAAATGATGAAGAAGCAAAAGAGAGCTCTCACCATAGACAGCTTTTATAAAGAGAAAGAGGAGATGATCACCCCAGATTCAGAGGTTCCTTTAGACAAAAATAAAGAAAAAATCAGCAAGGTCCATCACTGGTCCTTTCAAAAGGCCTTTCTGGAAGATTGCATAAAGAACCTCAAAAGAGAGCTGGAGGATAAATGGGAAAATAAACTGAAATCAGTGCAAGAAGGATATGATGCCCTGCAAAAGAGATATGAAAAAGACACCAATTTATTGAAAAATAAAATTAGTGAAGTGGAAAAAGAGTGCAATGAACAAATTGGCCAGTTACAAAAGGAGCTTAAAAAGGTAACTGAAGAAAACAACACTTTAAAAATAAGAATTGAACAAATGCAAATGAATGACTCAATAAGACTTCAAGAATCAAACAAAAACAAAAAAATGAAAAATTAAAAGAAAATATGAAATATCTCCTAGGAAAAACAACTGACTTGGAAAATAGATCTAGGAGAGACAATCTAAGGATTATTGGACTTCCTGAAAGCCATGATGAAAAAAAGAATCTAAACACTATCTTCCAGGAAATCCTGAAAGAAAACTGCCCTGAGATTGTAGAATCAAAGGGCAAAATCACCATTAAAAGAATTCACCGATCACCTCCTGAAAGAGACCCCAAAATTAAGACCCCAAGGAATATCGTGGCTAAATTTCAGGACTATAGCACCAAGGAACAGATTCTGCTAGCAGCTAGAAAGAAACAATTCAAATACCGAGGATCAATAATTAGAATCACACAGGATCTGTCAGCCTCCACACTGAAGGATCGAAGGGCCTGGAACCAGATATTCAGAAGGGCAAAGGAACTTGGATTACAACCAAGAATAACCTATCGAGCTAGAATGAGCATTATCCTTCAGGGAAGAAGATGGTCATTCAATGATATAGGTGAATTTCACCTATTTCTAATGAAAAGACCGGATCTGAACAAAAAATTTGACACCTAAACACAGAACTCAAGAGATGCATAAAAAGGTAAAAAGGAAAGGACTCTTGAGAACTTTATTTTTACTAGGGGGATACTTAAAGTTTGGGGGTATCATTAAGTAGATATTACTTTGATAATATGAAAAAGAGAACTAGAGGGGAAAAGGTTGTCATACTGGGGAAAAGAGGGAAAAAGTGGTAAAATAAGATCTAAAAAAAGGAGGTAAAAACAAGGTAAAATCACTTGAAGAAGCAAAGAAAACCTAATATAATGGAGAGAAAGAGGGGAGGGAGATGAGCACGGTGTAAATCTTACTCTCATCAGGTTGGGCTCTAAAAGTGTATATCAGACATTTGATTTCACATAGAAACTTGTCTGTTGCTAGAGGGAAGTGGGAGGGAAAGGAGGAAAAGTAAGGGACAAACTAATAGAAGGGAAAATAGAAGAATCAGGGGAAAGGAGTAAAAACAGGGGGAGGGGATCTAAAGGGTGGAGTATTGTTTGGGAGAGGGGGTCATCAAAAGCAAAGTACTGAGGAGGGGGGGAAGGGAGAAAGGAGAAAGGAAAGGGGAAAACATAACTTGGGTAAATAAGATGGCAGGAAATAAAGAATTAGTTATTCTAACTGTGAATGTGAATGGAATGAACTCTCCCATAAAGCGGAAGCAGATAGCAGACTGGATTAAAAACCAGAATCCCACAATATGTTGTCTACAAGAAACACATCTAAAACATAGTGACACATATAGGATGAAGGTAAACGGCTGGAGCAGAAAATATTATGCTTCAGGTGAACACAAAAAAGCAGGGGTAACAATCCTTATCTCAGATCAAGTAAAAGCCAAGATAGATCTAATCAAAAGAGATAAGGAAGGAAACTATATTTTATTATAGGGTACCATCGATAATGTAGCAATATCTATACTAAATATATATGCACCAAGTGCAATAGCACACAAATTCCTAGGGGAGAAATTAAGAGAGATGCAAGAAGAAATAGACAGCCAAACGATACTAGTGGGGGATCTCAACCTTGCTCTCTCAGAATTAGATAAATCAAACTATAAAATAAACAAAAAAGAAACTAGGGAGATAAACCAATTGTTAGAAAAGTTAGGTATGATAGATCTATGGAGAAAGTTGAATGGAGACAGTAGGGAGTTTACTTTTTTCTCAGCAGTCCATGGAACCTATACAAAAATTGACCATGTGTTAGGGCATAAAAACCTCAAAATCAAATGCAGAAAGGCAGAAATAGTAAATGCATCCTTTTCAGATCATGATGCAATAAAAATCACATGCAATATAAGGCCAGGAGCAAATAAACCAAAAGTTAATTGGAAATTAAATAATCTAATCCTGAAGAATGAATGGGTGAAAGAGCAAACCATAGACACAATCAATAATTTCATCCAGGAGAATGATTATAAGGAGACAACATACCAAAATTTGTGGGATACGGCTAAAGCGGTTATAAGGGGCAATTTTATATCTCTAGATGCTTACTTGCATAAAATAGAGAAAGAAAAGATCAACGAATTGGGCTTATTATTTAAAAAACTAGAAAAAGAACAAATTAAAAACCCTCAATTAAATACCAAATTGGAAATTCTAAAAGTAAAAGGAGAAATTAATAAAATTGAAAATAAGAAAACTATTGAATTAATAAATAAAACTAAGAGTTGGTTCTATGAAAAAACTAACAAAATAGATAAGCCTTTAGTTAATTTGATAAGAAAAAGGAAAGAGAAAAATCAAATTGTTAGTCTCAAGAATGATAAGGGAGAACTTTCCTCCAATGAAGAGGAAATTAGAGCAATAATTAGGAGTTACTTTGCCCAACTTTATGCCAGTAAGTTTGATAATCTAAATGAAATGGAGGAATATCTACAAAAATATAGATTGCCCAGGTTAACAGAAGAGGATATAAATTATTTAAATAGCCCCATATCAGAAAAAGAAATAGAACAAACTATTAACCAACTCCTTAAGAAAAAATCTCCAGAGCCAGATGGATTTACATGTGAATTCTACCAAACATTCAAAGAACAATTAATTCCAATACTACACAAACTATTTGAGAAAATAGGGACAGAAGGTATACTGCCAGAATCCTTCTACGAGACCGATATGGTGCTGATAGCTAAACCAGGTAGGGTGAAAACAGAGAAAGAAAACTATAGACCAATTTCCCTAATGAATACTGATGCAAAAATATTAAATAAGATATTAGCAATGAGATTACAGAAAGTCATCTCCAGGATAATACACTATGATCAAGTAGGATTTATACCAGGGATGCAGGGCTGGTTCAGTATTAGGAAAACTATCAGCATAATCAATTATATTAATAAACAAACTAACAAAAACCATATGATTATCTCCATAGATGCAGAAAAAGCCTTTGATAAAATCCAACACCCTTTCCTATTAAAAACACTAGAGAGTATAGGAATAAACGGGCTTTTCCTTAAAATGATCAGTAGCATCTATTTAAAACCATCAGCAAGCATCATATGTAATGGAGACAAACTAAAACCATTCCCAATCAGATCAGGAGTGAAACAAGGCTGCCCAATGTCACCATTACTATTTAATATTGTATTAGAAATGTTAGCATTAGCAATAAGAGAAGAAAAAGAGATAAAAGGAATCAGAGTAGGTAATGAAGAAACCAAATTATCACTCTTTGCAGATGGCATGATGGTATACTTAGAGAACCCTAGAGACTCAACTAAAAAACTACTAGAAACAATTCACAACTTTAGCAAAGTGGCAGGATTCAAAATTAATCCACATAAATCATCAGCATTTTTATATATTACCAACAAAGTTCAGCAGCAAGAGATGCAAAAAGAAATTCCATTCCAAATAGCGGATGATAGGATAAAATATTTGGGAATCTATCTTCCAAGGAAAAGTCAGAAACTATACGAACTAAATTACAAAACACTTTCCACACAAATAAAATCAGACCTAATCAATTGGAAAAATATTAAGTGCTCATGGGTAGGCAGAGCGAACATAATAAAAATGACAATACTACCCAAACTAATCTACTTATTTAGTGCCATACCAATCAAACTCCCAAGAAGTTATTTTACAGATCTAGAAAAAATAGTAGCAAAGTTCATTTGGAAGAACATAAGCTCAAGGATTTCAAGGGGATTAATGAAAAAGAAGGCAGATGAAGGTGGCCTTGCTGTACCAGATCTAAAACTATATTATAAAGCAGCGGTCATCAAAACCGTTTGGTACTGGCTAAGAAATAGAGCAGTCGATCAGTGGCACAGGATAGGATATCAGGACTATCTAGGCAATAACCTTAACAATCTAGTATTCGATAAACCCAAAGACCCCAGCTTTTGGGATAAATACTCACTATTTGGCAAAAACTGCTGGGAAAATTAGAAACTAGTGTGGAAGAAATTAGGGCTTGACCCATACCTAACACCACATACCAAGATAAGATCTAAATGGGTTCATGATCTAGATATAAAGAGGGACTTTGTAAGCAAGTTAGAGGAACGTAATATAGTTTATCTCTCAGACCTGTGGAGATGGAATAAATTTATGTCCAAAGAAGACCTGGAACTCCTAATTGAACACCAGATGGATAATTTTGATTATATTAAGTTAAAAAGTTTCTGTACAAACAAAACAAATGCAGACAAGATTAGGAGGGAAGCATCAAATTGGGAAATCATCTTTACATTTAATGGTTCTGATAAAGGCCTCATTTCTAAAATATATAGAGAATTGTCTCATATACATAAGAATTCAAGCCACTCTTCAATAGATAAGTGGTCAAGGGATATGAACAATTTTCAGATGATGAAATTAAAACCATCTCTAGTCATATGAAAAGTTGCTCCAAATCACTATTGATCAGAGAAATGCAAATTAAGACAACTCTGAGGTACCACTACACCCCTGTCAGATTGGCTAAAATGACAGGAAAAGATAATGATGAATGTTGGAGGGGATGTGGGAAAACTGGGACACTAATACATTGCTGGTGGAACTGTGAACGGATCCAACCATTCTGGAGAGCAATTTGGAGCTGTGCTCAAAAAGTTGCCAAACTGTGCATACCCTTTGACCCAGCAGTGTTTCTACTGGGCCTATATCCCAAAGAGATCTTAGAGGAGGGAAAGGGACCCACCTGTGCAAGAATGATTGTGGCAGCCCTTTTTGTAGTGGCTAGAAACTGGAAACTGAAGGGATGCCCATCAATTGAAGAGTGGCTGAATAAATTATGGTATATGAATGTTATGGAATATTATTGCTCTGTAAGAAATGACCAGCAGGACGATTTCAGAGAGGCCTGGAGGGACTTGCATGAACTGATGCTGAGTGAAACGAGCAGAACCAGGAGATCATCATACACAGCAACAACAGTATTACATGATGATCAATTCTGATGGACATGGCTCTCTGCAACAAAGAATTGTCTCAAACCAGTTCCAATTGTTCACTGAAGAAAACCATATACACCCAGAGAGAGGGAAATGAAATATGGACCACAATGTAACATTTTCATGATCTCTATTGACATTTGCTTGCATTGTGTTGCCTTTCTCTGATTCTTTTTTTTTTTTTCTTGTAGATAGGATTTTTCTTGCATAACTTCTCAAGCATTTCAACATTATTAACATGTAGTGGACTTCCTGCCATGTAGGGGAGGGGAGGGGACTGGGGGTAAAATTTGTAATGGAAAGCTTTGTAAAGATCATTGTTGGGGAACTACCCATACATATGTTATACAAATAAAAAGCTTTAATAAAAAAATAAAAAAATAAAAAATAAAAAAAAGATCTAAGGAAAGAGAGTCTACTTCTTTCCTTCACCATTTCCAGTGTTAATAATAATTTCATTAATTTTAGGTGGACTTGGAGGAATAAAAAATCATCAACTTGATTTTGGAAGTGAGAAACACAAAAGCATTAACAAATAAGGAATATAGATATATATTTATAGTGGACCCAATCAGCATTTCCATGATTTTCTCTAATTCTGTGCAGCAGCACACAAAAGGGATCGAAAGAAATGGGAGTAATCCAAAATTCTACAAGGCATGATAGGTGATAGGAAAAGGGGACAAATTACAGAGTTAAGTATAGAGTTAAATGATTTACTAAGTAAAAAAGATAAAACAGGGAGTACAACCAGTGTATGGGTAAAGATCTACTAAAAAACGGAGGAGCGGAAGGGTTAGAAGTTATGGTTAGGGCAAGGCACAAGGTGAGAGTGTGTCAAACATAGCAAAAGAGGGAATAGTAAAATTATCATCCAATAATCAGAGTTCATGACCATGGAAGTAGAATACTTATGGGTGATGGCATGATCAAATGTATGGATATATTTTTAAAAAAACAACTAAGTACTTCTGCTTTAAATGGGATTTGTTTGGGAAGGTTTAGAGGAATGATATGGGTGAGGCAGTTACAAATACATGAAAAAAGCAAGGGAGGTGAAAAACCTGAATTTAAGAGGATGAAATAAAATAAACTAGAAAAGACATCATAAGTTAAAATAAAAATATTTTAAGAAGGGAGAGGGAGACAATCATAGGATAAAGTGTTACAGTGGAGTCATTCAAGAAAAGAATAATGACTCATAGGAGAAATGTTGTATGCCAACATAGTAACCTAAGTTCTCAAGATTTTATTTTGTTATTTTATTTCTGTCTGATCTCTGACTAATAAAACATTTGCTCTGATCCTTAAAGAAAAAAAAAATGAAAAACATTCAATATAAGACACTCTAGTTCTTTTCTTTAACCTCTTAAAAATGTGTTTTCCTACAGTGGTATATACCTGACAAATTAGTGTCCTTTTACTTCATTTATGTATTTCAAGATAAAAGTAATTTTCTTTAAATGTTTCTGTCCCTTCTACAGTGTTAATAATTTCTTCTTGGTTAAACTCTAGTGAGGAATATCATTATTCCTCATTGCTTCTTTACCTATTCTTGTGAAACATAAATAACCCCCACTTTACTAAATCTAACGGCTTTTCTGTTATCATTATCCCTTTATGCTTCTACAACAGAGATGACAAGCATCCACTGTAGAGAGCAAAGAATAATGCCACCTAAATCAGATTAAAATATAATAGGAAAACATTTAACAAAATAAAAATATAATAGAATATATGTAATGTTCATCTGTGGTTTTCTAAATTAACATGCTACCATAAGTTATAACTCATTTTTATTTGAGTTTTCCACCACTGCTCTGCAACATTTAATACTCCCTTCTTGCAACTTTCCCTTTCCCTAGGCTCCTGTAACCACACATTATCCTGTTTTTACATTTTTCTATGAGCACTCTTCCCTTTCCTGTTGTTTTATCTTCCTCTTATGTCCTCCACCTAATGATATATGGAAAGAGCTTTCTTAATTATCTTTAGAACATTTCCACTATAGTCTATTAAAATAGCCTTCTATCTAGTTGGCCTTCCTGCCTCAAGTCTCTCCCTACTCCAATTCATCTACCTCTCAGTTGCTAACATGCTGTCCCTAAAAAGCAGTCACCCCTTATTCAATAAACTTCAGTGCCTCCAAGATCAAATATAAAATATTCCCATTGGACTTGTAAAGTCCTTCCTAACCCAGCCTTTCCTATCTTTCCAGTCTTCTTAGACTTTATTTCCCTATATTTATTCTGCAGTCTAGTAACAATGGTCTCCTTGATAATCCTAGCATCAGACACTTCATCTCCTGACTCCACTTTCAGTGACTGTTCCCCACCCTGGAATACTCTCTCCCCCATCTTGATTTTTGCCTCTTAGCTTCCCTTGTTTCCTTAAAGTTTCAGCTAAAATTCTCTTTTCTACAAGAAGTCTTTCTTGGTCCTTCCTAAGGTACTCATGTAGCTTGCCTCTGAAATTATGTTCATATGTTATTAAGACTGTCAATTACTTGAGAGCAGGGACTGATTTCACTTATTTTTTTTTTTAATCTCTAGTACTTTATTACATTGCTTGGCACAGAGTAAGCACTTAAGAAATGCTTATTGACTTGGCTTGAGTACTTGGACAAACTATTATCTTTTTTAACCACATTACACTGCCAACTTTAATTATATTTTTATATCCTAAGATGAAACCAAATTTCCTTAGATAAAAGTCCTTGACTGTCCCAGTGAACATAGAACTCTGATTTACATTAAAAACAGATACCTTGGAAATAGAAGCATTAGATTAGAAGTTAAAAGAACTGGGTCCTAGGTCTACCTTTGCTTCTAAATACTCATTATTTCAGATAAATTACTTAAATCATTCAGGATTTCAGTTTTCTCATTTTAAAACTGAGAAACTTTTAGGTTTCTTCTAAGTTGATGATGATCTTTGATCTACAGGAACTTTAGAGGTCATCTATTACAGGGTATAGCCTTCATTTTATAAATAGTCAATAATTATAACAACACACTCTTCTAGGAAAGAAGTCACAGAAGGGAAGTTTCAATAACATCATACATACCATTCTCAACTTTCAGTTCCTCCAGTTCCACAGTACCAAGAAGCAAGGTACATTTTTCCTCTTCTAGTTCTGCTACTCTTTTCTGCAAAGAGGCAATGTTCTTTTCTAAGTCAACCTAAAATGCAGAAAAAAAGCAAATTAGACATTTTTTAACTCATATTCTCAGAGCTGAAGGAAAACTCTCAAGCTAATGCTCAAATATTCTTCAGCATTTACTAGAAAAATTTAAATACAGGAAACAACCCTGTTCTTCCTGGACTAACTCAGGTAAATACTGTTTATAGACAAAAAATGTCAATATCTCTGAGGGGAAGTGGTAACTGAAGGATTTTATTAGTTTCAAATCTATACTAAAGTTCCAAGACTAAACTACAAAGATACTCATCCAATATCATTTGTATGAGGAAAAATATGTAACTCAGCAATTCCTAGCTCAAGGACCAGAAGTGAGAGAAAATTTGCTTGCAACCCTCACAAAATAAAGGGACCTCCCTCTTATAAGTAATGGGCTGAACAGAAATTCCAAAAGAAGCAATACAAAATAATATATATCCTCATGAAGAGAGGGAGTAATGCTGTTCTTGATTCTAAGCTAAAAATCCCTTTACCATCTGAGGTAAAGGGCTTGAACTTTATAATTTTATTTAAGCACATAAATGTTTAATTTCCTTAATGAACTGCAAATATTTAATTATTTTTCATTCTGTGTTCCTGCAGTTTGTCTTTAATATACAGATGACTTCATAAATTGTCACAGAATTTTATTATTTTACAAATGATAGGAGTTTTAGAGAAGATCCAATGCAAACTCGTCATTCTATAGGTAAGAAACACTATGACTTTAAGAGAGGTTAAAAGATTTTTTTTCCAAAGAAAGATAGCTGGCTTAAAATATAACTAGAGCTAAAAATCAGGTCTAACTCTAATCAATTATGTTTCTGTTGCTATTCTCCTAACTTAACAAGCAAGGTCTATCTGGCAATAATTGCCTGTCACCCTCAAGTACTTATTATCTATACCAGAAGTATCAAACTGGTGGCCAGTAAAGCTCTAGTGTGCAGCCCAAACCAGATTAAAATGTAATTGGTAAATGTTTTAAAAATAAATGAAAATATAACAATGTCATGCCAAACTTTCTGCAAACTCAGGTTTTTTCCTTTCAGTGATTCTTGCTGCTTTAAAAATAATTCTGCTCATAATATTCTATTATCTACATTTACTGGTTTTGCAAATTTGTTTCAAGTCTTTAACTACTATGTCTCTCCATTGGACCAGAATATAAAGTGCTTGCTGGATGAGGCAATTTCTAGGTTCTTTTGACTTTCTCATCACCCAGTAATTGCTTCACATTGTTTAAATATCCAAATGAAGTTTATAATAATTTACTTTGTTTATTCTAATTCTTTTTAAAAATGGTTAATAGCTTGTTTGGAAAGATCAGGTTGGAGTTGTTATTTAAAATTATATCATTTAATCTTTATATTTTCTTCTAATCTGATACTGACTTTGCTATTATCTTAGTTAAGCTAATTTAGAAATACTACTTTAGTAACTAGTTGTTTACTGATAAGCTTTAGTAAATTTCACTTTTTGTGATGTTGTTCAGTAATTAGTATATCCAGAATCTTCCAAATTCTTTCTTGAAAAAAAAAAAGACATATAAGGCAAAGTTTCTGCATAAGCTAAAAGCATTTAGAATATAAATCTTAAACTAGGTTTTGTGGACTTGCTTTATAAAAATTTTTTGATAATGACTTCAATAAAACTGATTTCTTTTGTAACCCTATGTATTTTATTTTATGCATTTAAAAATATTGGTCTTAAAGGATTCAAAGGTGTCCATGACACAAAAAAAGGTTAATAACTCCTCACTGGCTCTTTTTAAAAATGTCTTAATCCAGAACCATATTTTCCAATGTGTCTTTTTGCCACCCTCCATTAATATTACTTATGCATCAAAACCATTAAGTACCTGTCAATTTAATTTAAAGATTTGATCAAAACACTATTGATTTGAGAAATGAAAATTGAAAAAAAACCTTTTAAGGAATTACCTCCCACCTATCAGATTGACTAAAATGCCTGAAAAAGAAAATGATAAATGGAGGGAATAGGTGGGAAAACTGGGACACTAATGTATTGTTGGTAGAGTTGTAAACTGATTCAAACATTCTGGAGAGCAATCTGGAACTATGCTCAAAGAATCATACCCTTTGTGCATACCTTTTGATCCAGCAATACCACTACTAGGTCTGTATCGCAAAGAGATCATAAAAAAGGGAAAAGGATCCACATGTACAAAAAATATTTAAAGCAGCTCTTTTAGTTGTGGCAAAGAATTGGAAATTGAGGAGTTGCTCATCAATTAAGGAATAGCTGAACAAGCTGTAGTATATGAAGGTAATGGAATACTACTATATTTTAAGAAATGATGAGCAGATGGATTTTAGAAAAACCTGGAAAGACTAACATAGATACTGAGTGAAGTGACTAGAACCAGGAGAATATTATACACAGAAATAACATCATGGGATGATCAACTATGACAGACTTAGCTCTTCTCAGCAAAAGAATTTAAATCAATTCCAAAAGATGGAAAATGCCATCCACATCCAGAAAAAGACCTATGGAGGCTGAATGTAGATTAAAGCACACTATTTTCACTTTTTTTTCTTTCATGTATATTTCCTTTTTGTTCTGTTTCTTCTTTCACAGCATGACTAATATGGAAATATATTTAAAATGATCATATATGTACAAACTCTATCAAATTGCTTAATATCTTAGGATGGGTAGAGTTAAGGGAGGGAGAGAGAAAAATTTGGAATTCAAAATCTTACAAAAATTAATATTAAAATGATCTTTACATATAATTGGAAAAAAATACTATCAAATGAGAAAAAAACAACAATAAAATCAATTTAAAAACAAACAAAAGATGTGATCATTAATTGAGATCCACCTCTGCAATAAACACTGGTAGATAAACTTCAAATATCAACTTGGTAATTTTTTTATTCATGCTCATCATGAGCATTACTAAGTGATATGATCAACTATCCTATGAAACAATATTTGTTATCCACTAGGTACTAAAAATACAATAGCACCAAGCCATTCAAATTTCATTACCTTGAGAGTCTGGCTATTCTCATCTGGGTTGGAAGTTTGAGAGGCCATTTCTGATTTCTGCAACACTGGTTCAATCAGAAACTGGTTAATTTCTTTGGATTTTTGCTGGAGTTCATCTAAAGAAAATAAATACATCAAAATTATATGCCACAGAGCTGAAACTTTATAGGATAGCAGTCTGCAAAGACTTCTAAAGAGCTGTTAGCCTCTACTTATCTTAGTCTAACCTGAAGAAATCAGTGACAGTGTTTCATTTTAACTCTTTAAACGTTCCCAAAGACTCCTGCATAAAGCATTTATAGCAAAATATAATCAAATTAAAGAGCAAAAGATCCTCTTTCCCTCACCCCTTTCAAAAATGGTATTTTCTTTTTTTTACCTTTCAGTTTTACACAGTAAGTCCTATACCTTATTCCCACAAAATAGTACTGATTAAAAATATGCTTAAATTAAAAGCATGTGTTTGTAAAAATATGGTTCTCTATTCAATGTACCTCCTATTCTTCTCTGGTTCAACTACTTTATAAAAGATATGCTTTATTCTTTCTTGGAGTTTAACAGTCTTTTAACACTTTTCTAAATATATACCTCATAAGGGCAGCTAGATGGCACAGTGGATAGAGTATTAGCCCTGAAGTCAGGAGGACCTGAGTTCAAATCTGGTCTCAGACACTTTACACTTCACAGCTTTGTGACCCTGGGCAAGTCACTTAACCCCAATTGCCTCAGCAAAATAATAATAATAATAAAATAAAATCAATTATGTACATATACCTCATTATAAAGTTTAGATCTCCATCTATCTTTTTAATCAATCATTCAAATCAGATTATTTCCAAGACTGACAAAATGAAATTTTGCACTCTAGGTTCTAAATCTAGATAGAAGCTATTCAAAAACTCTACTACAATATTTCTCAAAGTTTTATTCACAGTATCTTCATTCTACTAAAAATTATTGAGGATCTGTCCAAAGAATTTTTGTTTATGTGGGTTATATATTTATAGTTTTTGAAATAAAAAAACTAATTTTGAATTCATAGACCCTCTGAAAGGGTTTCAGAGACCCCCAGGATTCTCTGGGCCACACTTTGAGAACTACTCCTCTACACATCTTATGAGGATCCTTTAATCCAGAATCATACTTAACACAGTCTTTTATAAGTACCTGGCAACTAATGTTGCCATTATTGTCTGTATTGTGATAATAATAAGCAATAATTTATAAACATAATTTCTATTTGGAAGTAGGAGAAATAAAACTAAGAATTTTTCTTGTAGTTCAGGAAGGTCTTACTTTTAAGCCTTCCCCCACTACCCCCACCTCCCCTACCCCGTTTGATTCAGTGAGTTTTAGCAATTAATTGGATGACCAGCACTCTGAGAAATGTATTATAAAAGCAAGTTGTTGCTGACCTTCTAGTTGTTGAATAGTCTGGGCAGACTGAACTGACTGATGATTCATATCCTGAAGCAGCTTTTCATTTTGAACCTTTAAGGCCTCACAAGCAGACTGTAGTTCTTTTTCACTCTTTTGAAGACACAAAATTTGAGAGTCTTTTTCTTCTCCTGCTATTTTATGCTTTTGCTCCAGAGCACTACACTGAGACTCTAATTCAGCCCGGATTTGGTCTGCCTGTTTTAACTGCTCCAAAAGACAACGCATTTCTTCTTCTAGACTGTGTAAAGATAGTTTTCTTTCTGCAACTTCCAGCTCCATTTTTTCAATAAGATTCTTGTACTCCTGTCTCTCTGTTTCTAGTAGAGTCTTTAATGTATTTTTCTCAGTTTCCAACTGCTGCAATTGTTCAGAGAGAACCTAAGAAAAAAGAAAGATGACACATAAAAAACCTCAACCAATTTATAAGCAAAGATACTGCTCGATAGGATTGCTTTAATCTAACACAGAAGCAACTAATACAAATTGATGGACAAAGGAAGTCAAAAAAGGTATAATATTAGACAGGAAAAGTGGTATGATATCTAAAGAACTAGACTTGGGATCAATAAAACGAGTTCAAATCCCACTTTGGGTATTTTTTTAGCTGTGTAAATTACTTAACCTCTCTCATCCATCAATATCCATCTGAAAAGTAGAGATTTACAGCATCTGTAGCTCAAATCTCAGAGTTATTTTTAAGCTCATTATATATAATATATATAAAGTATTACAAAAATCTTAGTACTATAAATCTAGGAAACTATTTAAGAAAAAGACAAAGTAAAGCAACAGAAATTCTCCAAGGGTGACGGCAGTATATACAGTCATAGCTTCCATATTTTGGGGGTTAGGAGTTCAGCACCTCTGTGATCTGGAAAATCTGTGTAAAATTTTTTGGCCTTCTCTTCATGCCAGAGAAGTCTAAATATTTTTTTTATGGGATATTTACAGTACCTTATTGTAAAATGTGGATTGATATACGATATGTATATTTTATGCATTTCTGAGTTTCTAAACTTTTTCTGTGTAATCTGCTGGTCTTTGAGTGTTGTCTGTTATCTCCACAAAATTCCCCAAAATTCCCATTTAGTTTCTTATGCCAACCTGTGATAAGCACAAATTGATGGGAAAATTCACAATGTGGAAGACATAACTCTACATCAAAATTCTAGACCCAGGGTGGCCAAAAGAAAGACCTTCTAAATAAAGATATAAAATGCCCATCTTCTAAGGACTCATAAAAAAGAATTTATGTCAACTATCAAAAAATTAGGCCAAAGATCATAAGAACATAGAAGCCCATGTTAACTAAACTGCCAAGTAAAAGAAGTACCTGATTTTTCTGTTCTGCAACAGATAGTTCCTGCTGTAGTAAGTCTACCACTTGAGCACGCCCTAATAAGGCCTCTTCCTGTTCCTCTAGCTTCCTGTGCAGAATTCTTAGGTTCTAGGAAGAAAAAGAATGTATTAGTCTAGAAAGCCCTAGAAAGTCAGCTGTATGTGTACAATTAAAAACAGAATGGAAAAGTACATTTGTGACAATTACAATTAAAACCCCAAAAATAAAATAAACATTACAAAGATTTCTTATAATCTTATAATCTTAATTATTAATGATATTGGGAAAAGTAGGTAAGGTAAAAACAAAAAAATAACAAAATTTTAGTATGTATCCCATTCCTTCAATGGCACTCTGTCGTTCTATCAACATTCTTAACATAATGAATAGCCATTAAGGGGCCAGGAGGACTGGTACAGATCTTCTAACCAAGTAAATATATTATCTCTGGGAAAGAAAAAAAGAGGTGATCCCTTATAGAGAAAGAATCTTAGATTAGGAGTCAGAAGAGATGGGTTATAATTTTGGTGCTGTCTCTAATTAGGCAAGTCATCTCTCTGTTCTTTATTCAGTTTCTTCATTTGTAAGATGAAGGGGACAATTTAGATGATCTTTAATGTCCTTTCCAATTCTGGCAGTTTATGGTTAATTAAGTGAGAAAATGTTCCCTCTCTCCAGTTAGTTTCCAGAGAAAAAGACTTATCTTACTTCACTCCTTTCCTCTGTTAGATGGTGGGGGCTATGATGGCCCAGAACAAAGTACAGTTGAAGCCTGAAACTAGTAGGGGCAAAACTAGTTTCAAACAAAGATTGCTAGAGAGGAAGAAAAATAAGGCTTGGAAGGAAGTGTACCTGTACAATAAAGAAGGAAGAAGAAACAGAAAATAGAAATGAGTTTCCCTGATAAGAAAGTTAGCCATCAAGCTAGTCTAATCTGCAAATGAGTTAATTCCTGAATGTTGACATCTAACAAAGTATAGCCAACTTCCTAATATCAATCCCCTGATTAGGAGGTAGGGAAATGGAAAACCCCACAAAATACAATCAAAGCAACAGTTGAAATAAGGTCACTTAAGGAAATCAGCTAAGGATCACACTCAGATTATGTGAATAGTAAACATAGATTAATGAGCAATAAGATGGAGAGGTTAGGGAGAATGAGGAAGGGAAAAGAGATAACCTATTATTTTATTTAATAATTACTAAAATCAAAATCTTGGCAAAAAAAATTTGTCACACACCTGCTGCATCTCTGTCTCCACCTCTTTCTGTGTTACTAATTGAAGAAGTTCATCTTCATGAAGACGGACTTGTGACTCAAAACGTGCATCTTTCTCCCGAACCACCTCCTGCATGGAACTCAACTTAAGACACAACCAGAAAGACTATCCGAGTTACATTCCCAATCTTCTATAAAAACAAACATGAAATTCCCAATATTTTCAGAGATTTTAAGAAAAAAAGAAAGAAATGGCAGGAAATTAGAATAATAAAGTAGCTACAAAGAGCTACTTAGTTTTAATAGTTGTTATTTCTGTTCTCAATAGGTTGCTTTTGGGTACCAGAAATAGGATGTTTTAATTCAATCTCCAATTATGACAAAAGTTCACTACCAAAGAAGTCAGTCTAAACAAAGGTTCTTTTTTAAAATGAATTTTAAATAAGGATAATAAGCATCCATGATGCACTTTTAAAAAATTCTCAAGAGTTCAGAACATTAATTTTTTATAGTGCAACCAGACTCATCTGTCAAATTCAGAGCTACTTTATAAATCCCCCACTCAAAAACCTTATATTATTTGTAATAGTTAATAAAAATATTCCAACGCATTTAAGACAATATACAACCTGGCTCTAAACTATCTTTCCAGCCTAAAGGCAGGAGAATGTCCTTGCAAAAAACTACATCTGTTTTCTATCTCTGAACTTGTTAACAACTATTTCCTTATCACTTGCAAATGTTCAAACCAAGACTCTTACCTAAGCATGAGGGAGAAAGAGAGCTAAGACTAGGCCAGTCAGTCTTTTTATCAGAGTAGTTTCTTTAAATTTTGCAATTTTATCATCTGTCTTGCCCTTGCTCTTTCAGTATGGATAGAATTTCTTTTTTTGATAGTTTGACCTTCAACTCCTACAAATCTTCTAGTTATTATTTTGGGTCTACCATCTTGATCTAACCTCTACTATCTGTGTCCTTTTGATTTTAATTTGCTTATCAAATTGGTGCTCATATTTCACACATGCTCTACTTCCAAAGTTCCAAGAATTTCAACTAGTATCTTTAACCTTCTAATATTGGACTCTGCCAATCAGTTCAATTAAAGAGAAATATAATCCTCCTCTGAACTATCAAAATTTTACTTCCTACCTGTGCTGCTTGTTCTGCTTGCACTTGACTGAGTTGAGCTTGTAGGTTATCAATTAGTTCCTCCTTTTCCTGGAGTTTTTGTTTCAACATTTCAAATCCTTCCATCTGATCTTCTTTAGGAGATGTGTCACACTGAAGAAACCAAAACCAAAATAATTGATTTAAGCAAAACAATTTATTTAGCTCCTTGCTATTTATTTGCTCTACAATATACTCCATCATTCATGGCCCAGGGCAGATGCCTCTTCCTACTCCTTGAAATCATTCATGTCTGTTCTAATGCTCTCTCCTTTTGCACTTCAGAAACACTCATCTAGATCAATGATATCAAATTCAAACAGAAATGCTTCAGCTGGCATACTAAGAAAAACACAAATTAAATTATATTTTTATTTATGTTGTTAAACATTTCTCAATAACATTTTAATCAAATTTAGGCTACATTGGGAATTTTTTGGTCTCTTACTGTGAATGTGACACCTCTAGTCTAGATCATTCACTGAATATCAATTCATGTATTTGTTTTGCCTTCCCAACAAAGGAGCAATAAGGACAATGTCTAACACTTCCTTTATATATTTCCATAAAGCCTTATAAAATGAGTTGCATGTTTTAACTATTAAATCAGGATGGCTTAAAATTAAATAATTCAGATACCACTGCCTCAATCATACAAATACAATCCAAATAGGAATATCACATCTTATGTTATTAGAAGCTTACTATCCAAATTTGCTTACCATAACAAATGTTATTGAACTTTGGCCCTTTAACCTGATGATTATAAGCCAACTTTAATTCCTACCTGTGCTGCTTGCTCTGCTTGAACTTGACTGAGTTGAGTTTGCAGGCTGCTAATTAGCTCCTCCTTCTCCTGGAGTTTTTGTTTCAGCATTTCAAATCCTTCCATCTGATCTTCTTTAGGAGGTGTGTCACACTGAAGTAAACAGAAGACATAAAATAACTGATTTAAACAAAACAATTTCTTTAGTTCTTTGCTATTTGCTCTACAATCTATTCTACCCATCAATCAATCAATAAACATTTATTAAGCACCTACTATGTACTAGGCATTGTGCTAGGCTTTCTCAAAGACCTATCAATTTTTCCCTCTACAAATCCTGAATCCACCTTTTTCTCTTTATTCTGATGACCTCAGAACTATCAATTCATGTCTAAAACACAGCACTAGATTTCTTGCTAAGCTCTAATTCTCTGCCTTCTCCTATCTAAAATACAACAATAAGGATTGCTTTTCCCATCATTTTGATCATATTACTTCCCTTTTAAGTCCTTATAATGGTCTCTTAAATCAAAATATAACTATTTATGGTTTTAGGCTTCTCCAACAATTAAATACCACGTATTCATCCCCTATGTTGGCCTTACTTAACTATTCACTCTTCTGTTAAACCTTCTAACCAAGTAAATGTATTCATTCTCTGACATGGTTTGCCTGCCTAGCTACAATCCCACAACCCATTATTATACCACATACAACTCAAAATCTTTTCCCCAAAAAACATCAGATTCTCTTCATTTAAAATCTTGAAATTCATAAAACTATCATAAAACTTTCCCAAACATAGCTGCAGAGGATCCAAATCACTTTGATAATCTCTTAATCATATATATATATATATATATATATATATATATATATATATATATATATATGTATATATTTAGAACATCTAACAAATTACCAAATTATACTTGTGCTGACATGTGTCTCAACTTAATTACCCTCAATAGTAACTGATCATCTAATCAAACAACAATAATATTTTATTAAAGTTTATATTATGTGCAAGTCACTGTGATAGGTCCTCCAGGAGCGCTAAAAAGATAATTATGACACATTTCTTATCCTCAAGAAATTCAATCTGAGAGTGAAAATAATACAAATACAAATAAGCAAAAAATACAGAACATTAGAATTATAAATTTCTCTTATAAAACCATGGAGAAACAGTGAAAGAAAAAAAGAAGTTTAAAAAAAATTTGGCAAAGTGGTCAACCAAGTCTCTTCCAGGACATTTAAAGATAAAACTGAAGGGTGAAACAAGGTTGCCCAATGAGGGTGGCCTAGCTGTACCAGATCTAAAACTATATTATAAAGCAGTGGTCACCAAAACCATTTGGTACTGGATAAGAAATAGAGTAGTGGATCAGTGGAATACGTTAGGTTCACAGGACAAAATACTCGATGACAAGTAATCTAGTGTTTGATAAACCCAAAGACCCTAGTTTTTGGGATAAAAACTCAGTATTTGACAAAAACTGCTGGGATCATTGGAAACTAGTCTGGAAAAAATTAGGCATTGACCCACACCTAACACCATATACCAAGATAAGGTCAAAATGGATTCATGATCTAGGCATAAAGAATGATATTATAAACAAAATTAGAACAATGTAGGATACTTTACTTCTCAGATTTGTGGAGGAGGAAAGAATTTGTGACCAAAGAAGAACTAGAGATCATTATTAATCACAAAATAGATAAGTTTGACTACATCAAGTTAAAAAGTTTTTGCACAAACAAAACTAATGCAGACAAGATTAGAAGGGAAGCAATAAACTGGGAAAACATTTTTACATTCAAAGGTTCTGATACATGCCTCATTTCTAAAATATATAGAGAAATGACTCAAATTTATAAGAATTCAAGCCATTCTCCAATTGATAAATAGTCAAAAGATAAGAACAGACAATTTTCAGATGAAGAAATTGAAACTATTTCTAGTCATGTGAAAAGGTGCTCCAAATCACTATTGATCAGAGAAATGCAAATTAAGACAACTCTGAGATACCACTACACACCTGGTCAGATTGACTAAGATGGCAGGAAAAGATAATGACCAATGTAGGAGGGGATGTGAGAAAAATGGGACACTGATACATTGTTGGTGGAAATGTGAACAGATCCAACCATTCTGGAGAGCAATTTGGAACTGTGCTCAAAAAGTTATCAAACTGTGCATACCCCTTTTAACTCAGCAGTATTTCTACTGGGCCTATATCCCAAGGAGATCTTAAAGGAGGGAAAGGGACCACATGTGCAAAAATGTTTGTGGCAGCCCTTTTTGTAGTGGCAAGAAACTGGAAACTGAGTGGATGCTCATCAATTGGAGAATGGCTGAATAAATTACGGTATATGAATGTCAAGGAACATTATTGTTCTGTAAGAAACGATCAGCAGGGTGATTTCAAAGAGGCCTGGAGAGACTTGCATGAACTGATGCTAAGTGAAATGAACAGAACCAGGAGATCATTGTACACGGCAACAACAAGACTATATGATGATCAATTCTGATGGACATGGCTCTCTTCAACAATGAAATGTTTCAAACCACTTCCAATTGTTCAGTGATGAAGAAAGCCATATACATCCAGAAAGAGGCCAGTGAGAACTGAGTATGGACCACAACATAGCATTTTAACACTTTCTGTTGATGTTTGCTTGCATTTTGTTTTCCTACTTAGGTTTTTTTTTTCTTTCTCTTTCTAGATCTTATTTTTCTTGTGCTGCAAGATAACTGTATAGATATGTATACATATATTAGATTTACCTATTTATTTAACATATTTAACATGTATTAGACTACCTGCCATCTAGAGGAGTAGGTGGGGGAAAGGAGGGAAAAATTTGGAACAGAAAGTTTTGCAAAGGTCAATGTAGAAAAATTACTCATATGTTCTGTAAATAAAAAGTTTTAATAAAAAAAGAAAAAAAATAAAGGTAAAACAAAAAATGGTAAGATGACA
>JAJPUD010000578.1:395331-469409 GCA_023553655.1 Myrmecobius fasciatus
CAATTTGGAACTGTGCTCAAAAAGTTATCAAACTGTGCATACCCCTTTTAACTCAGCAGTATTTCTACTGGGCCTATATCCCAAGGAGATCTTAAAGGAGGGAAAGGGACCACATGTGCAAAAATGTTTGTGGCAGCCCTTTTTGTAGTGGCAAGAAACTGGAAACTGAGTGGATGCTCATCAATTGGAGAATGGCTGAATAAATTACGGTATATGAATGTCAAGGAACATTATTGTTCTGTAAGAAACGATCAGCAGGGTGATTTCAAAGAGGCCTGGAGAGACTTGCATGAACTGATGCTAAGTGAAATGAACAGAACCAGGAGATCATTGTACACGGCAACAACAAGACTATATGATGATCAATTCTGATGGACATGGCTCTCTTCAACAATGAAATGTTTCAAACCACTTCCAATTGTTCAGTGATGAAGAAAGCCATATACATCCAGAAAGAGG
The DNA here is from genome assembly GCA_023553655.1 of Myrmecobius fasciatus. Taxonomy (NCBI): domain Eukaryota; kingdom Metazoa; phylum Chordata; class Mammalia; order Dasyuromorphia; family Myrmecobiidae; genus Myrmecobius; species Myrmecobius fasciatus. The sequence continues at coordinate 395,791 of JAJPUD010000578.1, forward strand.
CCAGTGAGAACTGAGTATGGACCACAACATAGCATTTTAACACTTTCTGTTGATGTTTGCTTGCATTTTGTTTTCCTACTTAGGTTTTTTTTTTCTTTCTCTTTCTAGATCTTATTTTTCTTGTGCTGCAAGATAACTGTATAGATATGTATACATATATTAGATTTACCTATTTATTTAACATATTTAACATGTATTAGACTACCTGCCATCTAGAGGAGTAGGTGGGGGAAAGGAGGGAAAAATTTGGAACAGAAAGTTTTGCAAAGGTCAATGTAGAAAAATTACTCATATGTTCTGTAAATAAAAAGTTTTAATAAAAAAAAGAAAAAAAATAAAGGTAAAACAAAAAATGGTAAGATGACAAGAAAAGAAAAAAATCTATAAAAAATTGTAGAACTCTTTTTCACCATCAAAAACAGTGAAGTTCCCTGGCAAGTCACTTAACCCCAATTGCCTCACCAAAAAGCAAAAAAAAAAAAAAAAAAAAACAAAACAAAACAGTGAAGTTACCATATTTGGACTAATATCATAGTCCCTTTTGAGTTTCTTGAAGAAATGGAAATGGCACTAAAGAAACAAAAGATAGGAAAATTTGCTGAATTATCAATCCTGCATATATACAGAGAAGGAAAAGAACACAATTTTGAAGGTATAGAGGGATTAATTCTCAAGGTATCTAGAGCAGGGGAAGACACTAATAGTGCAGGAAAAAAAAAATCTCTATTACCCCAAAAAGCTGACCGAGACAACTTCAATAACTACTATTTGGTTATTTTCCTACCACTACAAAACAATCTGATGAAAATAAACTACAATATACCCGAGATTTTACAAAGGAATATGCAGGTTCAATATTCCACAGCAAACAAATCAACATTCTATAGTAAATAATATCTTTACCATCACAACTGACTGAGAAATGAAGAAAATAAAAAATCTCCCTATACTTACAGCTAACTGACTAAAACAATACATATGACTTCTTACAGTAAATCATGACTTTAAAGGCTATCCTTAACAAGTCAACTCCCAGACTTATGTCAGATTTTTTACTAGGTATATTGAAAAATATCGCAGGGATAACTTTTATCAACTGTCTGATAATTAATACAAAGCAAATAATGAAACTGAGAGATGTAGGTTTCCCAAATGAGTTTGCCACAATAATGAAGGAAGTCTAGCACAGAGTTTAAGTTAAAGAGGGATTCACTATATATGAGGAGGGCCACAAATTATACTGTGCTGACTTTATCAAAACCTGAAACACACCCAAATGACTTCCTAAATGACATTCATAATTGCAGAATTGAAAGTGGAAAGGGTCTTCAGCAACCATCTAGAATAAAATCCTTCCATAAAATGAATTTCTACCAAAACATATCTAACAAATGGTACTTCAGGCTCTGCTTAAAGATCTACAAAAAAAGAGTAACTCACTTTTCATTCTGGCCAGCTTACGGTGTTAGGAACTTTTTCTTGACAATAAACTTAAACTTTCCTCTTTACAACTTCCATCCTTAATCATTCTTCCAAATGAGAGTCCATCAGTTCTCTGATTCTGATTATTAAGCACCCATTGAGTCTTCACTTTGCTGTGCTAAACATTTCCAGGACCTTCAGCTGGTCGTCATATGACATGGACTCGACATGGACTCAAGGCCCACCATTCTAACTGCCCTTCTCTGGACATTCTATAGTTTATTAATGTCTGTGGCATCCAGAACTAAGTGCAACACTCTGGATGAACTGTGAGGAGGAAAGAGTAGAGAAGAACTATCATCTCCACATTACTGGAAACTCTGACTTCTTAATGTAGTCTAAGACTATATCAGCTTTTAGATGAATCTCTGTGAAAGAGGGGGAGAGACCTGAGTTTCCAAAAATGGTTTCAAAGGGTGACAATCTCTTTCTTCTTAGCCTTCCATTTAAACTCGGGGTATTATCAGGGGGGCAAGTTCAATAGCAAACAGAATTCTCCTGTTTGAAGTAACTCTGTTAATCAGAATCTAAAAAGTTAATTACCACAAAAGACTCAGAATAAGGAATTAAAAGATAAATCTAACAAAATATGACCACGTCACAGTAGGGCCTTGTTTTATCTTCCCAACATCAATATGCAATGCTCCTCTCCTTAATCTCCTTTTTCTTCCCTCTTGCTTGTGGTAGGCAAGACTTTCCTGACTATGATCTGAAACTGGTGATCAATTTAGTAGGTAATTCATGTCCTTGTTTTCTATAAGATTTCTACTTTTCCTGTGTTCTGATGTTTTGTATGAAATTATAAGTTTATTTTGCTGATGACACAACCTCCAGAGTTTATGATTTATATCTGATACCAAAGAAGACAAATACATTGAAAATATTTATTCTCAATTCATCCATACCTTGTTAGGGAGCTGCTGTTTCTCAGACTGAGATTCTTGGGATGACCCAATTCCTCCTTGTGCCTTCATTTCTTCCATACGTTTATTCAGGGAGGCTAATCGGGCTTTGGCTTGAAGCTTCAATTTCGTCATTTTCGTGTTTGCAGCTTTTCTTTCTTCCTATCAGAGAACAACAATGCTAGATGAAGAAACATTTATTTACCCACAAGTTAACTTATAATGAGTTAATTTTAGTATGCTCTACCTATATGCTAGAGAAATACAATATAGCATTTGTCTTTAATGAGCAGAAAAGAGGAAAAATGAATTATACCTCTTTCATCAAATACTTTGTAAGAAAAAAAAATAGTACCTCTAAAATAACATCTTTTTGCTGTAACTGAATATCTTTCTCTCTAATAACATCCTTCAGTTGTACTACCAGCTGCTCTGTGTGGGCCAATTGCTCCAGAATATCCTCATTTGTTCCATTATTAAGCTCCATGTCAGGCTCTTGTGTTAGTTCCTAGAATTGAAACAAACAAAAAACCATCAAAAATAGTAGAATAACACACTTTTTATTTCCAATATAAATTCCTTCATTCCTATCATTTTTTTGCTCTTGATTTCCTTTTTATTTAAAAAAAAATAAAACAAACAACCTCCTATATCTCTTTTTCCTCTCTCAAGATGTTTCTTCTCAAATTACATTAACATGAAAAGATCCCTTCTATATCAACCAGAGTTACATTACAAAAAAGAATAAAATCAACAATAAATACAATAGTAAATGCAAAAGGGTATTAGGAACATAGCAACACAATTTCTCCATTTATTCCAAATCTTTCTTCTAAAATACAGTGGAAGTTATAAGGAACATTGTATCAGTGCTGTTTTAAAAAAAAAAATCTAAAATAATCTCCTAATCCCTATTCAGAATTTAGTTTTTGTCCAACGAAGCCTTTCTTACCATCTTTGACCACAAATGTACAAATGCTATCCTGTGCTATGGAAGCACTGACAGAATTATTTTTTGAAATTCACCTTGCCACTAATCTAGCTATTCATTCAAACATTAATTTAGGGCAAGAAGTTCTTAAACCAAAGATAAGAAATCCTCTGATCCTCATCTATTACAATGTTTCCCCCAAAAAGCAATGAGAATGAATTTTATTAGCTCACAATAAGAAAAACTACTCACTGGATTTGGAGACCCCACTATATCACCATCAGCGCCATCCCCTGATAACTCCTGCAGAACAGTGTTTGCTATTCCTGACAAACGGCTCAACATTTCTGTAACAAAAGAGCATTTGTCAAAATTAAGGCACCTTCAAAAGGATATGGGCTTCTTTTTGCTGATAAAGCTTACATAATGCAGAGTATAATAAAAACATCAAGCTGGTAGTCATCAGATGAAATCTGTGCTAGTATTAAGGAGATTTCTTTTCTTTCTTTCTTTTGCAATTGTATCTTCAAGAACTGGTACAAAGAAAGAAATTCATAAACACATAGGAATTGGTCTCATATTGGTTTTTCTAACCACATCTACATAAAAATTTGAGTTATTATAAGTAAAATCCTCTTCAAAATTTCACCTAATTTTGTGGGAGATAATGTGCTCAAAGAGTGAGATTTAATGCCTCTTTAATATTTTCTTATATACAAATGAACCTCATTTGTGGTTTAGTTGTCAAATCTAGCGACTTTCTTTTTATGCTGTTAATCTTATCTGAGCTACAGCTTACTCATATCTGGAATGGTCAGAGAGAGTATAACAAGTACATGTGCCTATGACTACAACATCGGTTTCTTGGAAGGCTAGATGTTACTTGCAAATAAGGATTCCCCTTCAAAATAAATGGAATAACTATTTCAAAAGACTTTATTTTTTTCTTTTAAAAGGTAACCCTTCTAAAAGTTTTTCTATAATAATTTCACCAACCCTCTAACCTTCTAGCACAATTTCTGGATCTCTCTCCCTCAATTTACTCTTAAAATGATGGTTTTGATCCTTCACAGTTATATTAACCTGTATGTTAGTCTTAGTTTTTAATATATAATCTTTTTCATAGCAAAAATGCATTCACTATTCATTATCAGAATAGATTATATACAAAAGCCAAACCCGTGCAAAGGTTTATACCTAAGTCTTATACATTTTATTAACAGATCATAAGAAATCTTATCTTTGGATTTGAAAACATTCATTAGCTACTTTACTTAACCTCACTCCCATAATGTCAATTATTCCATATCTGTTGGAACCCTAGACAAGTTATTTAACTTCTCTGGAGCTCAACTTCCTCATATGTAAAAGGAGGGGATAAGGAGAGAGTCAGACCTGACTTTTTAAGGTTCTTTCAAGCTCTAAAATAATTATCTTGGATACTATTCTATTTAGAGAAATTATTGGATTTCTATGGGCAGTGAGATAGTGGACAATGGCTGTGGGGTTCAAGAAATTGGGTTCAAATCCCACTTTTAATTCTTACTACTTGCAAGATTTGTGGCAAATTACTTATCTGCAAAAGAGTGGATTGGACTAGATGACCTCTGAATACCTTCAACAAGCTCTAAATCCAAGATCTCCAAGGTCCCTTTTAACTTTAAATCTTATTATTATTTTTTAAATTAATTGTTATTAGAAACATTAAACATCAGTATCATTATTGGTTATACTTTTTTACTTTGCATCATTTCATAAAGGTCTTTTCATATTTCTTTATATCCTTTATACCCTTATGTTCTCAATTGCACAATAATATCTCATACTAATATAACACAATTTAATCACTAATAGACATTTTAGGCTACCTCTCATTTTAAAAAATTATTAAAATATATTATAACATTATGAAAATCTTCAAATACACTGCTCTGATTTTGTGATCTTTGTCTCTAAAATGGAGAAAACAAGTTAAATTTCTCAAGAATATAAACTTTTATAGATAATACCTGAAATCTTTGAACCTTTTCCTTTCTTATCTACATCACATTGGACAGAACTGGCAAAAAAAAGTACAGCAATGGACAATACTCCTATCTGATGATTCAAAATGTATAATCAAAATTATGGTCAATATAGAACCACAATCTTTCTCATCTGATGATTCAAAATGTGTAATTAAAATTATGGTCAATATAGAACCACAATCTTTCTCATCATTAACACACAGGAATACCAAGATGCCTCGACAATTTCTGATGCCCTGTCTTCAATTATAAGACTAGAACAAAAATTAAAATTATGATAATCCAAAATCTTTTATGTACCTAATTGTACATACCACTGTCCAAAGAAAAATAATTATAGAATCTTGTCTATCTATGCCACACCTACTAAATCTTAAAATTTCCAGACAGGAGGGAAAAAATCTCATATTTCTGTAGATAATAATAAATGTGGGTCAATTATTTATTGCAGAATGTCCCAGAAGTCTTGAAAGTACAGTCTCAAATGTACAATCTAAAATTAGCTTAAAACTGCACATACTTCTGGGAAACCCTGTATAACAATAGCTTGATTGAGTTACAATGATTTGATACAGTTACAAATGACTTACAATTACAAAGAACTACTGCATTAATCATCTAATTTGCTTCTCAAAACCATCCTTTAAAGGAGAAAGTGAAAGTGTTATTAAATATGTTTTAAAAATAAAGGTAAGCATTAATGTAGCATGCTATAAGAGGTAAAATGTTATAATGGTAAGTGTACTGATCTGAATGTTAGTGAAGACCTGGATTCAAATTCTGACTGAATTTGACTAGCCTCATGTATTAGCCTTTCTCAGGCTTCATTTCATCATCTGTAAAATGGCAATAACATCACCTGAACCTACTTCATAGGATTGTTCTGAATATCAAATGAAATACTATATATAAAGTGCTTTGTGAAACTTTAAAAAGTTTACACAAGGGGCAGCTAGGTGGTGCAGTGGAAAAAGCACCAGCCCTGGTCAGGAGCACCTGAGTTCAAATATGGCCTCAGATACAACACTTCCTAGTTGTGTGACCCTGGGGCAAATCACTTAACCCCAAGCAAAAAAAAGAAAAAGAAAAAAGAAAAAAGAAAAGAAAGAAAAATAAAATTTATACAAATGTTAACTATTATTTCTACTTCATATAGAGTCAAATTCTAAGTTTAATGTTTCTTTCTTTGCCATCTTACTAAATACAACTCTTATCCAGCTCTCAACCAGATCTTCTTATATCTGGAAGGAATAGAATGGCATAATATTTTACACTTTTCACAAAAGAACTATTCTGATGCAACCATGTGGCATGCTGGTGACAACTAGGCTACTTGAAGCTATGCCATAGAAGCACAAGCTTTGACAGTTCTTCTAAACTACAAATACTTTTGGTATAGCCCTTGCAACAAAAAAGTATACACAGAAGTAGACAAAGTTTATTCCATCTTTGATTCAAGGTCAATACAAAATATCCATTCACTGAGAACTTGGACACTTGGAATGTCCATTAAGTATCACAAGAACAGTTGCTGAAGATGCAATGCTCCAAGCCAAATCATTATGTAACTTGATTTTTTTTTTAATTAGATCTGTGATTTCATTGGAATAGGCAATTCCCAGTGACAACACTCCATTTTATTAATGGCGATGCACACCTGCTTTGCAACCTATAGAGATTTGCCGGGGATACTGAGAGGTTAAGGGAGTCTTCCAAAGTAATGGTCAGTATGTATCATGGATAGATCAAGTTGAATCCAGGTATTCCTCACTCCAAGGTTGTTTCCCTTGACTTACAACCCTCCCTCTTGAATTTAACCTTACTATAAAAAGTTAGCCATTGAGAAGGATGACAAAAAAGTATGTTGGGAATTTAAGTTGAGATAAAGAAATAAAAGGCCAAATGTCTCAGAAATCTGAAACCCAAATAATATGAATATTTTTTCAAGAAGTCAAATGAAAAGCACTGTATGGCAAGTACTTATCAAAAACAAACAAAAAAATCTCTCAAAAATGACCATATCATAATAGAGAGGAAACAAATGGTTAGGGAGGTAGGAATTATTTCAGAAGCAGCTGAGTGCATGCAATCAGATCAATGGGCTATACAGCTAAGAACAAAATCAACACAAAATTATGAGGATAAAAAAATTACAATAGCTCCAAGGCAACGTATTTAAATATTTAAAGAAGCTGAGTCCAAAAATGGAAAAGCAGTTGAATTGAACAAGAGCTTTTATTAAGCATTTACTCTGTGCATCTACTTTAACAAACTAGTGATACAAAGATGAAAAGTAACAGTACCTGCACGCCCATTAGGGAGTGAATGGCTAAACAGACTGTAGTATAGAGTTGTGATGGAATACTACTGTACTATAAGAAATGAAAGAAGATGCTAACTATATCCCAAATAAATAAATAAATAAAGTATAGCATGGATTTACATACATATACGTATTTGTGTCTAATGGTAGCCATCTCTAGAGGTGGGAGGGGAAGAGAAGAAAAAAAGTTACAGAATAACATTACATATTTAAAAGGAAAAGTAAGTTGGTTATAATAGCTTTTCAGTTTTGTATGCAATTCCCTTTTTTAAAAATTCTTTGTTATGGAAATATTTCTCAAGTTCAGAATAAAAAGAAAAGGTAATAATTTCTAATCTCAAAGAGCTAACATTCTACATCATTATCGTCATCACCACATTTGTATGGTCATTTCCAAAATTTTTCAACATATTATCATGACAGGCCCATAGAGAAAGTATTAGAACTTTTATTATTCCCATTTTACAGATGAAAAAACTGAGATAAATTAAGTGACATAACTATGGTCACATAACTTCTAGATGCAGGATTCAAACCAAATTTCTGTCTTCAAGATTTATATTCTTTTCTTTTACATCTAGTCTTTTAAATATGCATTCAGAATAATAAGTACAAGATAATCTGAGGAGGAAGACTGCACTAACAACTGGGAAAATGAGAGGATTCATGGAAGAACTTATTTCCTAAAAGAATGCTTGAACGAAAGATTCTAAAAGCCAGAGGAAAGGAAAAGAATGCATTCCAAGCTTGTCTTGACGCATGAAAATGGCATTAAAACTGCTGAGTACAGAGAACACTCTGCAATCTAGTTTGGCTAGAATTCAGAATTCAAGAGGAGAAAGATGGCCAGATTATAGAATGTCTTAAATGCCAAGGTGAGGCATTTATATCTTTTATGATACACATAACAAAGAACCATTGACAATATAGAAACAGAGGAGTGACAAAGTCAAAAGCATGCCTTGGAAAGATAATCTGACAGCTCTGTGGAACACAAACAGGAAAAGGAAAAGATCCAAGATAATAGACCAGTTAGGAGGCTATTACAATTACCTAGGTGAAGTGATAAAAAAAAAAAATAATGAATCTGATAATCATTTTTTCTTAAGTTTAAATGATGTTGGGTTTTTTAGTTTGTTTTAATGCTACAACAGGCAAGCCAAAGCCAGAAACTATCTCAACCAGAAAACATTTGAGAGCCTGTTAAAACAGTGACATTGCATACAATGGCAACACCAGTTTAGAGCACAAGTTCATATTTATTTATTTGGTTGGTTGTTGTTGTGGGGGGTTTTGGGGAAGGTAATTGGGGTTAAGTGACTTGCCCAGGGTCATATTGCTAGTAAGTGTCTAAGGCCAGATTTTAACTCAGGTTCTCTTGACTATAGGATGGAAGTTCTATCTAGTACACTATCTAGCTGCCCCTACAAATTCATAGGATTTAAGATTATTAGAACACTCACCTTACAAAATAGCATAAAGCAAGAATGGGAAAGGGACCTGCTACCAAATTATCCCAAGAATTTAAAAAATGAAACTAGGAAGAAAATAGAAATAAAATGGAAGAAACAACATTTCTATAGAAATTTATTCTCAATATTTAGGCTCTATACTTCAGCAATCCCATTACTATATGACAAAGTAGAAATAGTCTTTAAAAATGAAATAAAAAAGAACACATGGACCTGCCCAATAAATACTGAGGAAATCTGTATGGAAGATGACAAAATTCTAAAGGTATTCCAGGAATGATTTTCAAGATCTCTTAAAGGGAGAAAATTTCAAGAATGAAAAGATCATACATGGTATTGCAAGAAAAAAAGCAAAAATCTGTTGCAAAGATTTCAAAACTTCCCCCAGTATCTTTTGGGAAGGGGCGAATTATTTCATTATTTCTATCAAATCTTTTATCAAAATGGTTTCTGCACACAAGAAAAATATTCTAGATGAAAATGAGAAGAAAACAGGTTTTTAATTTAAAGGAATGGAAAAGATAAGATCTAAGCATTTTTAAAATTATTTCTGGATCTCTAACAAAAAAAAAAAAATCCCTAAAAGTAAAAATAGTTATAAAGACTGCCCCAACAAGGGATATCTCTCAGGCATGTGTTTAGGTGTTAAGATTCCTTAATAGAAGCAGCCATAAAGATAACTTTGGTAAATGATTTGCTGAATATCAACACTGATCCATAAAGTAAAGAGATATAATTTCACTAAAGATATTTCTAAGACATGATGATAAGAAAAGGGGTTGGGCCAATCATATGGTGAGAGCACATAGATAAATCCTCTATGTAGGACAAAATATGGAGAACTACATAGACTAAAGAGGAATGGATGGCTTTCAATCTGCACCAGGAAAGGGAATATCCATAATGTTAAAATCACAGATTTGAAGAATTGTCAAAATCAAGGATTAGTACACTTAACAAGAAGATGACAGAAGTAACTACATGCCTAGAATGGAGAGTTAAGATCACAAATATTTAAGTTCTGTGCTAGACAGGTCAGGGTAGGAGGCCCTTCTTATGAGAAATCTTCCACAAAGGAAGCAGATTCTCACTATGGAAGAGAGCCAGTTTGGTAGATTCTAAATAGAGTCTTCTCTTTTATCATCCCTTCCTACAATCCCCATCATTATCAATTTAACTTATAGTATCCATTGTTTCTAGTACTATATAAGAGTGTACGAGAAGCACAAAAGACTAGTCCTGTCCATAAAAGTACTTAAAATCTTGAGGGAAAATATATACATATGACTAGTAAACATGTGACTGTACTATACGTTGTATATCCATAACAGCTTGCAACAGTGAAAATAAAAATAGATTTGGGAGGTTTAAATACTGGTATTGCCATTTATTAGCCAAGTAATAATGGAAAATCACTTTGATTCGTTATTCTTTGGCTTCCTCATCTATAAAATGAGAAATTATCTCATAGAATTCTTGTATTAAATAGCATAACATATATAATAAAGTATTTTGCAAACCTTAAAGTGCTGTGTGTGCATATGTATGTATATAAATATATATATATATGTATGTAATGTAAGCTATTACTTCTATCACAAAATTAGCTTGACAGACAGTCAAGCAGGTAAAAATTTTTTTTTTGATTTTTGCTGAGGCAATTGAGGCTAAGTGACTTGCCCAGGGTCACACAACTAGGGAATGTTAAGTGTCTAAGATCAGATTTGAACTCAGGTCTTCCTGAGTTCAGGGCTGGTGTTCTATCCACTGTGCCTCCTAGCTGCCCCAAGCAGATAAAATTTTAGGCATTAAAAATTATTAAAAAATAAAAATTAACATGAAAATCTGGATTTGAATCTATTTTCAGTTGCTGGTTTACAAACTTAGAATTACCTTTTGAGTTTAGCATCATTCATATGTTTAAAGCACTGTAGTTTCTTACATGGTAACAATTATAGAATTATTTCCCATCACAATGATTACCCTTTTCTTTACAGAATTTAGAATGGGATGGAATCTTAGAAGTCATTATCTAGCATAATACCCTCACCCAGATAGATTGAGTGAATTCCCTTCAGCTTATCTGCTGTAATTAATAGCCTCTATCCCATTTCTACCCTAAAGTTATATTATAAAAACTATTAGTTTCCATAAGCTCACTCACCTGTTTAGAAAATTATAGTGCCAAATTTTTCACAATCAAATTAAAGTTCTTCACTGAATTTCAGATAGCCCTGAAAGGAAAAGGAAAACAAAAGCATTTTATGTGTACTTGTTTTGTGTTAATTGGTTTGGTTCTGTTCTGTAAAAGGGCTGGAAATTTGGGGTAAAATTTTACTTCATGTTTTTAAGTTTTATTGAACTATTTCTTCTTCTTGACATTTTTAAGGCTTATAATAAGTACTTTTAAAAATCACTGATTTTAAAGCTTTATTGACCAACTATCAACTTCCTTTCCATCACATCTGCTTTCCTTTATCATCTATATTATCACAAGTTCCACTCCAACCAATTCAACATTTACTCAAGCATTTATTAAATGCCTACCACATACAATGCACTGCAGTGGATGTTGAATATAAAGACAAGACAGAAAATAAATATAAACAAGTCAGACTCCCCATTTTTCATTCCCCAAATGGTTTACCAACTCCCTCTTCAAAACATTACATCCCTTTTCAAGCATTTTCAACCATGTAATTTTCTTCTTCTAAACTCTACTCAAGCTTCCTTTCCTGTTAAAGGGCTCACTAACTGGACTCAGAAATAGAATCTAGGCCCAACACTGACACTTGTGGCATCTTGAGCAAGTTACAAACTCTCTCTAGATTTCAAGTCCCTCATCTATAAAACAGACATGCTTGATGTGAATGCATTTTACAGGTTGTTATGAGGCTCAAATGGAACACATAGAAAAAAGAAACTGTGTAAAGGTGATGCATTAACAAAGCTTGCAAGCTCTTGCTTGGACAGGCAAAGATATTCCTTCCACTTTTAAACTGTCCATTAACACTGGAATAACTGTTCAACAATAATAGATTCATTCATTCAATAAACATTTATTTTGCATCAACTATGTGCTCAGGACTGAAAAAAACAAAAAGAAGCAAAAAAGCTGTCCTCAAAAAGCTTACAATTTAATGGTAAAAACAATATGCAAATAAATATGTACAAAGTAAGCAATATAGAGGACAAATGGGAAATAATTGAGAGGTTAAGTACTGGAATTAATGAAGGTGAGAGAAAGCAGCAACAGATTTGCTTCAGTGCTTTCCACTCATCTGCCTTTGCATTTGTTTTGCTGGTCTCCTGGACTTGACAGCCAATGCCATAATTCATTAATTCATTCATTCACTCATTCATCCAATATACATTTATTAAATGCCTACTATGTGCCAAGTATTGTGTTAAGAGGTGGGAATACAAAGAGGTGAAAGACAAGTCTTTGCCTTCAAGGAGCTTAGAATCTATTAGAAAAGTCAACATGTAAATACATAAAAAGCAAGCTAAATTCAGGATAAATAGAAATAATTAAGAGGGAAAGCACTGGAATTAAGAGGGGTTAGTAACTGCTTGCTATTAGTAGCCCCTTATTAAAAGGTTAATAAGGCAATAACCAATTTATATTTACTACTGTGCTTTATATTCTGCCTTTGCATTTGTTTTGCCAGTCTCCTTGATTTAACACATCAGCGCCATAATAAAGGTTAATTCTGACATAATATTCATAGTTGCAGGCTAACAGCAAGCTTTTTTCCTTTTTGCATGGGGGGAAGGGGGGAGGAGAAAAGCAAATTGTCTCTCAGGTTCTTCTCTAGTTCATAAATTTCTCAGAATGCAAATGTCTAAGCATAAAGAGTTATTCTTGCTCTAACCGTTTATCCCTGCATTCTCTACCTAGGAAACCAAATTATTTTTCTGTAAGGTGTCTGGGGGGTAAAGGTGAGGGCCTGATATTCCGGTCCCCTGCTGGTTCTAACAGTTCTAGAGTTCACTCATCGCTGCCCACTGACTGGCCACCGGCCAGGACCTCGAGATGGGTCTGAGTGGCCTGGGTATCCTTCCTGTGTCTACAATCTAGGCCTCCTACGCTGGAGCTTAGTAGTTTATGTACGGTTCATTCGTATTATTTTCCAGTTTTTATTCTGCCATTTCCATGGGCTGGGGGGGAGTAAGGAAAAAAGACCTTTCCCTCTTTCAGCGCTGGGCCAAACGTCCCGAGAACCAAAAAGGACGGACACTGGAAATAGGAAGCGGTGGCGGGAGAGAGACGCCGGCGCTCTGGGGGTCAGCCAGCGACTTAGGGCAGTGGGGGAGGGGACGCGCATCCTACCTATCCACCCCCAAGCTTCATACCCCCCACTCTCGACTCGAGGCCAGAGGCCAGAGGCCAGAGATGAGCAAGCGCGCGCGGGGCGGGGATCCAGCTGAGCCTCCGAGAGAGAAGAGAAGCGGGAGTCGGAGGGGGCGGGGTTTCACGCATAGCCCGGACTCCAAGTCGTGCGCCCGAAGCTGGGGGCCAGGAAAGGAGGCGGGGGAGGGGGGGTGGTGGCGGAATCGCTCTCACTCATTCCCTCCCCCCACCTCCGCGACCACAGCTCCCAGGGACAAGGCAGGGAAGAGAGAACGTGGAGGCAACCATTAAAGTCAAGGGTCCGCAGCACTCACCTGGAAGCGGCTGCAGGTAAAGCCTCCGGCCCCCCCCCTTCCCTCGACTCCCGCAACTAGCCACGTCAATCCCGGATCCTGGCCAGAGACACCGCCTTCCTCCTCCTCCCTGAGAAAATATTCGCCAATTGGAATGGAGACAAAGAGACGGAGGGGGAATGGACCAATCAGAACAACCGGCCCCTTGGGCGTTACCAAGGAGATCCAACACTCCTCCCTCCTCCCCTTTCTTTAATTCTGTAACGCCCAACAACAAAGATTTGAACCAATCAGCGATGGATAACTCTGCTTCCTCAAAAGGACAGCCAGTAAATCTTGCTGAATGGAAGGGGGTGGGGTTTGGTGGAGGCTAGTGGGGGAGAGAGGAGAGATAGAAGACCCGGAAGCAGATGTAAGGGACGAAAATGGAGCAAAAAGCAGGTGGAGTGGGAGGTGTTTTGCGTGGCTACATCCTTTGATTTGTTGGGGATTGCCAGAGTTGCACATCCGGTTTTGAGTGTTTGGTTTCCAAGGAGATAAGGAACTTTCGTCTCTTCTGCTGAGCAGCGCCATTGTGGCCGAATCTGGTTTCATTTAGAAAAACAAATGTGCTTGACTTTTAAATGGAGTTGACCCTGCAAATTACCGATCCGATCCTGAGGCACAGGCCTCTGGATTCCCTGTTCTTGGCCAGGATCCGTAAGGCAAAATCACTGCATCTCTGAGCCGAATGTTTTCCGACCTGTATAGTTAATTAAACAGTATTTTTGTGAAGGTCAAGTAAAATAAGTGATTTGCACATTTAAAAATCCTATGCAAATATCATCATCTAAGCTAACTCATTTTATGAATGGCAAAAGTGACTCAGAGTTGTGACTTCCACAGAGTCGCAGCACCAAGACGACACCACAATTATTTAACCTTTCTGTACCTCAATTTCCTTATCCTGTAAAATGAGGGACTTGTAACTGATGATCTCTGACATTCACTCCTGCTTTTAAGTCTATGGTTCTATATGTATTTACATAAGAATCTAAAGTTTGCAAACTTGATTCTCACTGACACTGCTAAGTGGGGATAAAAAAAGGCAGAAAAGGGCCCTGCCCTCAGGAAGTTAAGTTAAAATACAAAATGGAAAAGGGGTGATGTATAATCAAGTCACTAGAAAAATAGTCTAATGACAAAGTTTGACATAGACATAATGACATAGACAACTATGTTTAAGCAAAATATATACAGTTCTCCTGGAAGTGATTTCAGGGAAAAGGCATTAGGATTAAGAGGGAAATGAAAGGCTTCTTGCAGAAGCCAGCAGGTGGAGATGGGATGAGAGAAGCATTCTAGGGTTGGAAGACTGCCAGTGAAAATGCCCGAAAATCTAAAGGAGGAGGAACAAAAAGGAGACCAGTGATATTGTATTATAGAGTATATGGAAAGGAGCAAAGTATAAGAAAACTAGCAAGCAGGGAAAGGTCCAAATTATGGAGCATTTTGAAAGCCAAACAAAAGATTTTACTTTTGATTCTGAAGTTAATAGAGAGCCACTGCAGTTTGTTCAATGGGGAAAGTGAGGACAGAGTGGCACTTTAGAAAAATCCCTGTGTTAGCTGAGTGGAAAAGAGAATAGAACAAAGATCCCCACCAGAAGGGCTATCTCACCAAGGTATGAGGTGATCAGGGCCTCCCCAAGGTAGTGGAGGAATAGAAAGGGTTGCATAGGAGAAATGTTGTGAAGGTAAAATTAACGACTTGGCAATTGATTGGATATTGCGTGTGAGAATGAGGAATGAAGGATGACCTCTAAGTTTGTTAAATCATAGCCCTGTGAATTAAAAATGAGGTTCACAGGTTAAGTGACTTGTTTTAGTGACTAATATTTTGGAGGAAAGAACAAGGAAAACACTGCTTGATTCTTTTCAGTCTTCTTTGCAGGAACATCATTAATGAACCTCAGGTCTGTGTAGGTGTATCCCCCAATTTTATCTTGAGTCCCGGTCTTATTCTCTCCAATAGATTCAGTAATTATTATGTCAATGAATCCCAACCCCATATATCTTTCATCTCTTTCCTGGGTTTCAGTCCCATCTCATCAACTATCATAGGAAGAGTTTTCTTCCTGGATGCCCTGTGGAAATTTCAAATTGAGTATGTCCAAAACAAAAGTTTTTCTTTTAACCCCACCACTCTTCATAACACCCCTATTTCGGTAAAGGGCACTACTGTTCTTCCAAGTGACGTGGGTTTGCAACCTAAGAGTCATCCTTGAATCTTCATTTTCCCCCTACCTTCCCATATCCAATTAGTTGCCTAATCCTTCAGATTCTATCTTCCCAATAACATTCACATCTACTCCCTCTATTTACATAGTCAACTATTTCATTAAGACACTCATCTTTTCTCACAGTCCCTCCTCTATCCATCCCTTGTCCACAAAGCTGCCAAATGAATATTCCTAAAAAATCCAAATTCCTCCTTTTGGCATTTATAGCCATTCTCTACCTAACTCCAGACTTTTTTCCCCCCAGGATAATTGATCATACATTACTATTCACATACTTTGCGTACCAATTTGATTGGACAGTTAAATCATAACCCTGTGGACTCTCTGATATTCCCTATAACCTTTCATCTCTTATCTCTATACTTTTCACAAGATGTCTACCATGCTTAGAATTGTATCTTTCCTCACCTCTATCTCTTGGAATCCCTAGCTCCTTTCATGACTGTTCAGCTGCCAGCTCCTGAATGAGGCCTCTCCTGATTTCCCCTATAATTAGTCCCATTTTACAAAGCACCACTGATGTCATTTTGTATCTACCTTATTTAATTTTGTATATGCTGTATTGGACATCCCCAGTAGAATGTAAAGCTCTTGAGGGCAAAAATTGTTTTTTTTCCCCCTTCTTTTTTGCATCCCCAGCACTTAGTATAGTAGTGGGATAAAACCTGTGATGTTATAGAGAATGTCCAGATGAAGAAGCCAAGGCAGGTTGTCATTTTTTTTTTTTTTTTGCAACTTATTGTCTTAGGAGATTCCTAAATGCACTTAAAAAATAATTGTTGATTAACTGTCTTGGACAAGAAAATCACACAGCATAAGAACTGTATTGGGGAAAGATCTATATAACTTAACAATGAGCAAAGTAGAAAATCCAGAAGTTAATAGGTATTACCAATGGGTAGCAATCAAGTAGCTTCCTGGATATGAAACTGGATAGGGAGTTTTATATAACCAAGAAGGCAGAGGAAATTGGAGTAAAGATGGAAAACAGAATAAGTGTAGAAAAGTGTAAAGAAGGCAAGAAGACTGTGGCATAGAGGAAAAATATACATTCATATACATAGTTATCTTCTTGGGCAAGAAATTTAACAATGGAAAAAATACAAGTTTAAAAAAAAACTTTTAAAAAAGCATACAAAAACCCAAAGAAGGTAAAGCATAACATTCACCCAAAAACAAAACAAAAAAACCCCAAAAACCCCCAAACCTCAAAGATATCAAAGGTTGAGTTTTTTCCTACATGAAAATAAGGGAAAAAAATTAAAATTTACCTGATTGCTCATTTCATTTTTTATATGTAGTACACACCTGATACACACCTGACCATTCATCCATTCATCCTATTTAAGAGCTCAGAATTTTCTGAAGTTTTCTATTAAGTTCTCTTTGGTGATTTTGCCACTGATTTTGATAGAAAACTTATCTTCCCCTAGACCTTCCCTTATTATTTGGATTACCCACCTCAGGATTTATTCCTTCCCTCATTTTTGCAAAAGATGAAAACTTAGAGAAGTTTTGATGATCTTGAAACAGAAAACATATTACTCATCTGATGTATAATGACTGTGGGCTCCCATATCTGTGGACTAGAGGGATAAGGGAAAGAGACCTTAGGAGGGTCATTTCTTGATCATCTGAGAACACTTGAGCATTTCTCATTTAGTAATTATAACTTAATTTCTTTAATAGTAATTATAATGGGAACAAACTTGGGTAATAACTGGGTTATAATTTTCTTCAGTTGGACAATTTTCTTTCTTTTATGAGGCTTACTATCATTCTTTTTTTTTTTTTTGGTAGTTAACTCCACATTTTTATCTAGAAATGACCTATTAATGCATTTTTCCTGCTACTTACCAAAAAGGGTAAAAAGGGAGTTGTTTTTTTATTTTTTTTATTTTTGTTTTTTACTCGCTGGTTCCTACCATATGAAAGACGCTATATTCTATTTAGCAGGGCCAATATACGGAAAATATCTAAATTTAAATGTTATTACAAAAATGAAGCAGTAATGAGAGCCCTCTGGCTAAAGAAGTCACTAAATTGAGAACAGCATATATTTAAAGACTTCCAAACAAGAAAGGGCTGTTATAAAAAGCTTTTAGGTGCAGTGGAAGCTTATAGGGTTTTTTTTTTTTTCATGTGTATTTTTAAACAATGGAAGTGTCAAAAAAGAGGGTCAGCTGTGTTAGACTAGGTCACATTCTCATCTGCGGAGAAGTCTAAGGGAGAGGGAGAGACACACACAGAGAGAGAAGCACAGTTTGTATCAGAGTATGGCGAGTTCTCCTCCACGCAAACCTTCCAGAGTCCTTTTATTTTGGAATATCCTGTAAACAATTAAACCACCAGAACATGATTGTACAACAGTAAAATGTTCTCTTGCATTAAAGTGAAGACATCTGTTAAAAAAAAAAATTTGGAAAGGTACTTAGAGGTGTTTACTTCTAAGTACGCCGACACCACGAGGCAATTCAAGGCATCTTAATCTCCATTAACCGGAAAAAAAAAAAGGAAAAAAAAAACAAACCAAAAAAAAAAAAAAAAAAAACTTTGTCATGCTGTTAAATCCATCATTATGGATACAAATGCTGCAAAATTGGTCAAAGGGATCCAACAAACACTGACGTCCAGGTTGGCAGATTGGCAACTCCTACGTAACTGGTGGTAGAACGGGCCTAAAAGATCTTCCCTTTCTTCTTGTTCTTTTCCAAAGTTCTGGAAGAATTCTGTTGTTCCAAAATACGCTGCTGCGTCTCCCAGTTGGCTTTGTCATCCTCAAACTGACGCCGTTTCTCCTCCAATTCCTTGTGCTGTGCCTCTAGGTTCTTTTTCATTTGCTCATGACGCCGCTGGAGCTCGGCTTCCGAGTCTTTCAGCTTCTGCACTTTTTCTTTGACCTTCATCTCAAACACCTGCTCCATCTCCATCTCCATCTTCTTCATCTTGGCCATGTGCTTCCTTCTTTCTTCCTCCATCTGGGCCAGGGGACTCTTGGTCAACTGTCCCTTGTTCTTGTTATTGTCCACCCCGTTGTACGTCATAGCCGCCAGCTTCCGGCTCCTGTAGTTCTCATAGTGCACGTTGTTAGTCACGTCCTTCAGGTCCTGCATGTGGGTTCTTATCAACATATTTCTGAGAATTGTGAAATCACAATGATCACCATTTTCAACTTCGGCAGCGCCCCAAGGATACTGTCTTCCTCGGACCCTTTTGCCATTAACTTCAATGATAGTATTGCTACCGACCACAGCAAGAGGTAAACGGTCCTTTATCTTTTTAACGAGCTTATTTTCTTCATCATCTGTTTCTGGAAATTCATATATTTTAATTTTATGCTCCTGAATTTCTTTCATTATCTGCTTCTTAAACTGCTGGCACTCTTCAGGGGTCAGCGTGTCCGCTTTGGCAATGAGGGGGATAACGTTCACCTTGTCGTGCAGACGCTTCATAAACTCGATGTCCAATGGTTTAAGGCCATGTCCTGAAGGGGCAATGAAGTATAAACAACACTGCACCCTGTTGTCTGGCATCTGCCTTCTGTTTACCCAAGATTCTGCGTTCAGATAATCCTCAAATTTACTGTCAATGTAGTCAATAACAGGCTGCCAACAATTACTATTGTCCACTGCATCACCAAATCCAGGAGTATCCACTATTGTGAGCAATAACTGAACACCACTTTCTTTGATTAAAACTTTGGCTTGTTCCACCTGTACAGTCTTTTTAATTCTATGTGAGGGACCTGGATACTCTGAAGAATACAAGTCTGTTAGGAATAATGAGTTGATTAATGTTGACTTCCCCAATCCAGATTCTCCTACTACCATAAGCGTGAATTCAAACCCTCTCTTCACAGATTTTCTGTATACTTGATATGGGAGATTCGCAAATCCCACATAGCCTTCAAGGTTCTTCTGTTGAGCCATGGCGCCGCCGCCGCTCCTTTCCTCAGCCGCTAGCTCACTGACCGACATCCCCTCCCCCGGCGAGGCTGCCTCCCGCCCGCCGATTCTCCAAAGACGCCTGTGCAGCTGACGCAACGTAGTCTCTACTATCATTCTTTTTGACATTTGTATATGGTACAGTGGAAAGAACATCAAAGTGAAGTTGAAGGTTCAAATCCTAATTTTGATATTACGTGTATGACTTTGGGCAGGTCATTTTATATCTCTGGGCCTCAGTAGCCTCACCTATAAAACAAGAGGGTTAGACTAGATGGTTCTTAAGGTTTCATTCAGCTCAGATGCTATGCCCTTGAAGCAGCATGCCTTTTAGAAAAACTGTGTGTGTCTGGGCACTAGGACGACACCACATGGTACCTTGGTTATAGTTTAATTCAGTTTAATTAATTAACTAAAACCCAAATAGAAACAGAGTCATTAATGCAAACCTAAGAATCCCTACAGGCTGCATAAGGACTTAATTTTAAAATGTAATGTTATTTAAGTTTTATTGTATTTTTTCTTTTATTAAATATTTCATAATTCCATTTTAATCAGGTTCCAGCCTGTGGTTGGGGCATGCTACTTGCTGAGTTAATGGACCATAAGGTAAACTTTCCCTAGTGTGTGGATAATCAAAAGAACATGAATTAATAAATGATAAGGTCAGTTATGTTTATTTTATAAAAATATAACTCTTTATTAAAATAATCAGCATAAATAGTTGCTAACATGTGTGTGCCTTTTTAAATAAAATACAAAGCATCATTTGTACTTTTCACTCTAAAATTCAGCTCTTAAAATCATTACTTGGTTTTCTTTATTTTGGGTTAAAAAGAATTTTTAATTTTCTTTTGCCCATAAAGCTTTGACTAGCAAAAAGCCTTAAAATTTAAACATTATTTATCCTGCCTAAAAAGCTTATTCAACTCTGGCTCTTGAGAAAGAAGGTAAAATTTTGACTTCTTAAGCACTTTTCAGTGAGCTCAATAGAGTATCTCCATAAAAGTAATTTGTTTTCTATTCCTTGAAATTGACTCTTCAAAAGGTTCCCTTTCCACCTATAGAAGCAAGATTTTCTGCCCCATTTTCAGAGATTCAAAATCAGCAGATTTCATCTTCCCTGGATCTGCCTATAAAACCTCGAGACTGCTTCTTTCCAATCTAGACTTCTTGGAAGTTAGCTTGTATGTCTCTTCTACTAACTTCCTCTACCCTATTGACCTTTGAAGCTGGTTTAGTGTAAACATGGCTTTATAGTAAATCAAATATAATTATGCACAAATTTCCCTTGTTTTTTTCCTCTAAAAATGTTAGAATATGATCAGAAAATAATAGTATAGTTTTAAACAGATGTTTTGTGGTTTCTTTTCACTCCTTTTCTTCCTTATTCCTTTTTTTAAAAATAATTTTCTGTCACTTTCATTCTGATTAACTCCTTTTCCGTTCTCCTCCATTCTTCTCTCCCTTTCAACTATTTGATATGCTGTCCATTAATTTCTTTGTTTAGTCCTGGTCCTCCATCTGCCTCTACCTTTCTTTTTGCTCTACAAACTAAATCTGCTGCCCTGGACAGAGAAGTTGGAGGAGGAATAGGGCAAAAAGAGGTGAATGAGAGAATCAGAAAGAAGAGGGGGCAAATTCAGGAGAAAAATTTTTTTAATTCTGATTTTTTTTAAATTTAGAGATATCATATTTCTAGTTGTAGCATTCACAATAGCTCTTCTAGGAGAATCGACTTCTTGTGTTCTTCCTAACCTAATAGCCTTAGTCCAGTAATCTGACTAATAATAGCAAGAAATTCAAACCAGCTATTAGAAATATAAATATATCAAAGTGCAGAACTGGTATCTAGAAGGTTGGGTTTCTCTCCTTTAATTGTTTCAAGTCTTTGGGCAACTCTCCATAACTGGAAGACTCAGAAAGTACAAGGAACTCGTGGGAGCTGAATTAGAGGATTTGCAATAGCCTTTTAAGTGGTTGCCAAGATTTCCAGGCTTTGCACAGAAGAATCTCACACTTAGAAAGGACCTCTGAGGTCATATAGAGTCTCTCCCCAATTTTATCTCAATGTAATCTAAGTTTATCTCCTTTTTCTTTCCACAAACTCTATACTTTAGCCAGGCTGTACTATGTATTTCCCAAACATACTTTTTGATTCCACAACTCCATAGCATTGTCCTTTTTGAGTGGAATCTCTTTCCCTTCTGCTTTGCCTAACCAATGTCTTCCCATTAATCAATACTCAGTTCAAGTGCTATCTTCTCCAGAAAGACATTCTCATTATCTTCAATCAGAAGGAATCTCTCCCTCCTCTGAATTAATAGAAAACTTTATATCTCTTATTTTAGTTTCACATTTTGTATTATAGTTATTTATATACCTGTAATAACCCTCTTACTAGTTTATAAACTCTATGAAGGCAAGCATGCACATTCTTATTTATCTTTGCCTCTCTCAAGGTACCTTATGTAATATTTGTTGAATGATTAATCTATGAGCCCAGAAATGGACTAAAGGAATCTCAAGAAAGGGCAAAAAAAATCTGAATAAGCAAAAAGGAATTATTTATATTGTTAGCCCCTTAAGACCATTCATCTTAGTTTCTGCTTCAGGGTTCTGACCCCAGTATGGGGCAGAAAATACACATTCTTTTTGGATGAATAAATGCATAAATAGGGTAATTACTTGCCAAGAATGATCCCTGTTGCAGTGGTTGATGACACTCTCCCCTCCCATACACTAGAAATCAGACAATACCTACTCTTCCATCTAGTGCCTTCTTCCTCCTCCCCCCTTTTCTCTGTAGTACTCCTCCTGACTGCCTTTTTCAGGTACTTTACCTTTCCTCCTTCCCTATTATCATCCCAAAATGACAAGCTCCTCACTGCAGCCATAAATCCCCATGGATCAAAGGCACTTGGCAAAGCAGTAATCCCTCTGTATGTGTTTGGGTAAGAGGAACATGGATTAACATGGTTCCAAAATAGTCTAATCTAAAAAGGGGACTGTGTATTTACACCATCTTCACTCTTCAGCTTTGGTTCTGAGTATTTGGAGAAAGACATAGAATCTGCTTCCTGATCATCTGCAATGAAAACTGCATGGTCCCTAGGCTGAATAGGGCAACCAAGATTAGCAGAAGAGAGAAGCCAAGGCAGACGAGAGGGAATGAATAGGGAAAATAGGTATTTTCCAACAGAGGGAACTAGGGTCCCTAGCTAAAAAAGGAGAGTAGGGTCCTTAGTACACACTTAGGTGCTCCCTAGAGAGATAATTTTAGGGATCGAATGGGACTTTTCACCCTACCTGGGGATGCCCCTAGGCTCAAGGATGGCTGGGAATACTGATCATGATGTTGGGCAGGGCATACCGACGACTCTTCCAGGACCCTAGCTGCCGGGCATAAGCATGGATGTGATGGAGCCAAAGCTGAGTATGGGCATAGTCATCATCCCGAAAGATAAAGGCACCCTGCTGTATCTCCAGTATCTCAAAGGTCTTGCAAATAGGGTCAGCTGATACCACACACTGGCCCAGCTTAATTGGGCTTCTCAATAAGCTCAGTTTACCATAATTCTTATCCCGAATTAGCACTAATGCAGCATCTCCCACTGGCCCCTGATCTGGGCCCCCATGTCTTAAGCCACTTTCAGATGGTCTCTGTAGCTTAGCCATTAGTATCACCTGCAGAGTCTGGAACTTCAGGGTTCTACTGCCCTTTCGAGTCCAGGGACTGTCAGGGGTTGAGCCATTTGCAGTCCTCCTTCCATTACAAAGCATGTCTCCTCCCACAGCCAGCCTAGTGTCTTCAGTGCCAGCTCCTGTCGATCAATGGCAGCAACTGGCTCATGAAGGTGCCAGACATTCTGGCAGAAGGGGCTCCAGAGCAAGCTGCCTTCCTGTTTTGTCTTCCTATTGATGTGCTCCAAGTAAGAGGCTAAGCGACTTGTGGCCTCATGTAGGCAGTGGTAATCAGGGTGGAAGGTCAGCTGTGGCCTGTGTGATGTGGCTCAACAAAAGTGGATATTTGGTGATACGGTGCAATGGTGCCATTAGGAATGAGTGCAGGTTCATGCGCCTCAGTGCTGTGTTGTTAGTCTGTGAAGTATGGAGGAAAATGCTGGGATAGGGAATGAAGAGAGAAAACAAAGATAATTTTATTTTTTCTTACCAGTACACCAAAATATAACCTAAGAAAGAAATTTGTAATCACAATAGAACCCTAGATTTAGAACTGAAAGGGACCGCAGAGGCTATTTGACTCAATTTTATAATTAAGGAAACTAGTTCACAAAAGAGTAAATAGCAAAGGTGAAGTTTAGACCAAAGCCTTTCCACTATTCTGTTATTGCACTCATTTATATCTCATGATCAAGATCAAAAGAGTCTTGATCTCTTTTGCATGATTTCCCAAATGTAAGTTACTATTAATAATATGCCACTCATACACATTGTGTTTCTATTTCTCATTACCTGCAATTTAGTTTCTTCAGAGATTTAATTTTCTATGATTTGTGGTCAGAAACATCAGCAGAAAAATGATGGTAATGTAGTATGGCTTAATAGTTCAAATTATTGATATTGATTGATCAAAATTCCATGCTAGAACATATATTCAAAAAACCCTAGCATCAAAACCACAGACACCCCAAGAAGAGGTACTTCTATAAGGCAAACACTTAGGAGTAAAAGAAATCTGTCTTATTACTTAATACTGTCTTACTTTACTCTAGGTCAAGGAATCGTGTTTCACCCTTCCTCTATATTCTCCACAATACCAAATGGAATTAGATACAAAGTAAATGCTCAGTCAAGAATAATACAATCTAACTTTGTATTATAGTTATCTACTATATAACATCTAACCTTCATATATCATCTGCTGACCTCTCCCCCATTGCTTTCCTATTTTGCTTCCTGGCAAACTAGACTCATGCTTTGGTCTCCTGGTTTTTATGGTAATATTCCCAATATCAAAGTGATCCTGCCTAACCTACTTTGGAAGCATCCCTCCTGGATGCTCCTGATGGAGCAAATAGGAACAATCCATCATAATAAGCAGCTCTGATAAGAAATTATGGGTATTGAGAGGATTACCCAAAAGTTCAGCTTAATTTTCAAACTAGAGTAGAGGCATTTGAAATTACTTTTATTTACTTAATATTGAGTTGGTCTTGTCTTGGGAGATATCAATATGCTATGTGATTGTACATTTATATGTAGGCATGAAATTCAAAAGTGAAACTTTTTTCATAATCATAATTGAATTTTTAATCAAAAGAAAAAAAACATAACCATAAGGAAAACTTTTACAATGCATTAGTTTGACAACAAGCATTCAGGTAGCCCTTAAAGAGAAAAGAAAAATTCTTAATGTTGCAAAAAGTTTGGAACTAAAACAAGAAAAACAACATGAATATAATTCAATAAATAATATTTTAAATTATCTGAGACTTTAAAATGCAACTAGAGAGAATGACTTTTTAATGAAATATTGGTGAATAGTGTTTATTAATGTTATTTGTTAGTCTATTTTTAATCCTTTGATTCCTGTTTACCAACTATTATAAAACTCTTCCTATTGATCATCTCTTTCCATCAAACTGTTTATACTACAGCAGTAATGGTGTGGAGGAGGGAAAGAGAGCAAAAAAAAAATACCCTTGTTCTGTTTAGTCCCAGAAATTTTGTTGAGTAGTAGATTTTGGGGAAAAAATCCTATTAGAGATGTATAGAAGGGAAAAGGAGTACTGCCTTAGGGGATGATAAAAGAGCAGTATCCCTGAACTTTGCTGAACTTTGTTGGTAATATATAAGAATGCTGATGATTTATGTGGATTTATTTTGAATCCTGCAACTTTACTAAAGTTGTGAATTGTTTCTAGTAGTTTTTTAGTTGAGTCTCTAGGGTTCTCTAAGTATACCATCATGTCATCTGCAAAGAGTGATAATTTGGTTTCCTCATTACCTACTCTAATTCCTTTTATCTCTTTTTCTTCTCATTGCCAAAGCTAACATTTCTAATACAATATTAAATAGTAATGGTGACAGTGGGCAGCCTTGTTTCACTCCTGATCTTATAGGGAATGGTTCTAGTTTGTCTCCATTACATATGATGCTTGCTGATGGTTTTAAGTAGATGCTACTAATCATTTTAAGGAAAAGCCCATTTATTCCTATACTCTCTAGTGTTTTTAATAGGAATGGGTGTTGGATTTTATCAAATGCTTTTTCTGCATCTATTAAGATAATCATATGGTTTTTGTTAGTTTGGCTATTAATATAATTGATTATGCTGATAGTTTTCCTAATACTGAACCAGCCCTGCATTCCTGGTATAAATCCTGCTTGGTCATACTATATTATCCTGAGGATGACTTTCTGTAATCTCATTGCTAATATCTTATTTAAAATTTTTGCATCAATATTCATTAGGGAAATTGGTCTATAATTTTCTTTCTCTGTTTTCACCTTACCTGGTTTAGCTATCAGCACCATATCGGTATCATAGAAGGAATTTGGTAGTATACCTTCTTTCCCTATTTTTTTCAAATAGTTTATTTAGTATTGGAATTAATTGTTCTTTGAATGTTTGGTAGAATTCACATGTAAATCCATCTGGCTCTGGAGATTTTTTCTTAAGGAGTTGGTTAATAGTTTGTTCTATTTCTTTTTCTGATATGGGGCTATTTAAATAATTTATATCCTCTTCTGTTAACCTGGGCAATCTATATTTTTGTAGATATTCCTCCATTTCATTTAGATTATCAAACTTACTGGCATAAAGTTGGGCAAAGTAACTCGTAATTATTGCTCTAATTTCCTCTTCATTGGAGGAAAGTTCTCCCTTATCATTCTTGAGACTAACAATTTGATTTTTCTCTTTCCTTTTTCTTATCAAATTAACTAAAGGCTTATCTATTTTGTTGGTTTTTTTGTAGAACCAACTCTTAGTTTTATTTATCAATTCAATAGTTTTCTTATTTTCAATTTTATTAATTTCTCCTTTTATGTTTAGAATTTCCAATTTGGTATTTAATTGAGGGTTTTTAATTTGTTCTTTTTCTAGTTTTTTTAATAATGAGCCCAATTCATTGATCTTTTCTTTCTCTATTTTATGCAAGTAAGCATCTAGAGATATAAATTTGCCCCTTATAACCGCTTTGGCCGTATCCCACAAATTTTGGTATGTTGTTTCCTTGTTGTCATTCTCCTGGATGAAATTATTGATTGTGTCTATGATTTGCTCTTTCACCCATTCATTCTTCAGGATTAGATTATTTAATTTCCAATTAACTTTTGGTCTATTTTCTCCTGGCCTTATATTGCATATCACTGGTAGCATTTGAACAGAAGTTGCATTAACTACTTCTCTGGGATTCTATAGAGGGAATTCCTGTTTAGATACAGGTTAGACTAGTCTAATTTGGACTCTATAATTATTTCTACCACAGAAACAAGGTCAAAGATCAGAGTCAAGTGAAAGTTAGAATTTACACCTGGCCTCAGGATGTTCCATATAAACTGAGGCTACTATTTATGATTTATTCAGGATGGACAATGAAGCATGGCAAAATGATGGGCTTCTGTTTGTTTATTTTTCAACATATGGTTCTTTTTAAGTCTCCATGGCCACTCTTCCAGCACACCTCAATCCATATGATATCCACTCACACCACTCCATACTCCTGCTTCTTTCATACCGAAGTAGCTCCTTTTCCTTCTCCCAGGTGCTGAGAGTACTTATGGAGGATGCCTGCTGAAGACAGTAAGTCTGGAAAGCAGACAGCATGTTGACATACTCCAGGAAGATCTCACCAATGCACACAGTCATCAGGTCATCATCACCCTGAAAACATGAGGAAGACACCCCAATCACTCATCAACCGACATTTTATCAGGAACATCATCCCTGATCATCAAACTTCTTAACCGTTTCAGTATTCTTGTATGCTCTCTTGTGAATTCTTTCCAAATTCTTGTTTTTCTGCCACTCATAATTAGTGGGAAGAAAACCAATAATTTGGTCTGGATATGAATTCTGAATCACAATGGATCTTTTATCATTTTTAATATGGGTTCCTTCCAAGCACCAGCAGGCTTGGACCAAATGTATGTGCCTGATGAAAGAGAACTAACAGGGCTGAGAGGGGATGGCACTGAACAAGAGGAAAAGGCTAGTCCGAGGTATGATGATTCTTCCACGAGGTATTACTGGCACTTGATACCTAAAGCCCTTGATAACATCACATCTAATTAGAGTTACATAGTTGCTGGGGGAAAAGGGCAGCCCCTCTCAGACCCCATACCTGTGACAAGGCTTGGGCAATCTCTTGCTTCAGGCTCTTCAGAAGTCTTTCATTGAGATCAATGAGCTCCTGGATGTTGCTGAACACAACTAGCAGCTGTCCGACATTCAGCAGTCCAGAAGACTGCATAGGCAATTGAAACTGTTCCTTAAGAATGTGCAGGTCTTCTCCATAGCTGGCCTCTGTATGAATGAACTCCAGCACTGCCTGTTTCCACTCCCATCGTAACTTGGTGCACTGTCCACAAAGGCTCCCATACTCTAGGCTTAAGGCTTCTTTCCTCTCCCCACAGTCTGTGCAATGTGCCCCTGGGGAGTTTGACATTGTGGATGCCAGGCTGTGCCAATTTTTGTCTGGGACTGGCTCAAGGCCAGTGTCCACATGCTCTACCACAACTGCCCTACTCTTCAGGTCTTGCCCTCGCTCTTGGTCTCCACTTGGTTCATTCTTATCCTTTTCCTCACTCAAATCTCTCATCCCATTGTCTGTTCTAAGGCAGTCTGTGTTATTCCAATGCTTTTTTGCAGATGGGGAACAGTTGTTCTCCATGTTCCAGCCATGAGGGATATCTGGAAATTCTGTTCCAAAAAAGGCTGGAGAGAAGAACATCCATATGAGGAAAAAATCCAAGAACACGCTTCCCCACCCCATCCAAATACAAACACCCATTTAAAACCCAATTTATCTGCAAATCAAGGGGACAGAAAAATTTAGACAGTAGGGAAGTGAAACATTGGTTTGGACTAAACTACTATTCATTAAGTCTAGGAATTCACTGAATTTGAATTTCAGGAGTGAAAGGAACTCAGTTATAACCTAAACCAACCCTGTTATTTTACAGGCAAGGAAATTGAGGTCCAGAAGTTAAATGTCTTATCCAAGTTCTTAATTAGTGGTAAATCTAGAATATAATCTAGACTAGAACAAAATGTTCTTGCCATTATATCACACTGTCCACTGTTGGGCAATCCCCACCTCTCCACCACCTTTTATCTTACCAACATCTCAAGTATAAAACCAAACTCATCTTCTTCCCCTCAAAACTTCCTTTCTTTCATAATTTTCCCCAGGCTTAAAATATCAGATTAAGAGTCACAACTGTAGGGGGTATGATAATGTGGTTTAGAGGAACTCAGATTAATTTAGTAATTAAATTACCATAAAACTCTGCTAATTTGTATTAATTACAACCAATGCTGAATTAATAAAAAAATTTGAATTAGAGCATATTATTTTAAAATTTTATTACTTTTCAGTATCTATAGTAACTTACTATAGTAACAGTACTGTTTCTAAATTAGTACATCAACTTAATATATAAATAGTTGCTTCTCATGTGATTAAAACCACTTTATTTGGAAGTTTAAATGTATCTTGCAACATAGACTATGTTGATGGTAAAGGTTAATTTTTGCCCAAATGTTCAGAAATTCTGAGTTAATTGGGAACACATTTATAAAGGGTTTTCTGCAGTTTTATACTTTCCCTGCTATAAAAATCACTCAAATCAAGAAAAAAAAATTGGATTGTTAGTAGTTAGCTTCCTCATAAACTTGTTTTGCCACACAACATTATGAAACAGTGAAGAAAGAACATGTTTAGTTTGGAAGAAATATTAATTTTGAGATAGGTGAATGGTCAAATGAACTTTTCAACAACAATAAGCCAAAGTAGAATTATTTCTCTGCTTGACTATGCTCAGAAATTAGCGATTGTTTCCTGATTTGAGTAGCAAAAAAAGCTAATCTTTTTATCCCTCTTTAAAGAGGAGTTGTTAAATTTCAAGGAGCATTTTTCCCTTTTACTGCAAAATCAATGCAAATCCCAGAGTGACTCTGGTGATTCTGTATATGCATAGTTGAAGGGGTAAAGATCCAGGGGATATTCACCATCATAATGGAATATCGAGTTTAAAGGAGGGACATATAATCTAAGAAATGTGAATAGTACCCCAAAATTTGGGGCCATTCAAACTGGATAGAACCAGGTGAGAAATATTCATTAAAAAGTGGAAATATAAGATTGTAGAATTTTGAGGCAAAAGACACCCTCCAGTCAGGAAAAGTCTCCATGATTTGAGTGTCACAGCTACTTAGGTCCTTCTTACTTGCTGCAAGGACAAGGGGAGTTTATAACTAAGGCACTTTCCAGGAGAGGAATGAGAAGAATGTAAAAGTCACAAAGGGAGTGGCAGTGAAGAACAAAATATGTCCATGAAGGACATTTCTTGGGAGGGATTGACTAAGACTATAAATGTCATTCTTGATGTAGAGCATCTGTTGCCCTTGCTCAAAGGTCACCTTAATGAGAGAAAGAGAAAAAAAGTGGAGGAGGGTGGAGAATTCTTCAGCTAGGGAGATCTTTGAATTTATCTAGTATCTCTCTCTGTTGTCATCCATTTGTGAAAAATGGGAGATCATAGGATCAGGGTCATAGACCATAGATCTAGATTTAGAAGGAGCCCTAAAAGATCATTTAGTCTAACCCCTTCATTTTACAAATGAGGAAACAGAGACCAGAGAGGTTAACTGACTTGCCTATTGCCATTCAAGGTATGTGGTAGTCTCTGAGGAATAAGGAATTTCTTTGGAATATGAAGTAATACTATTGCCTTTCCTCTCCTTCCATCAGTAGAGTCAGAGAAGGGTATAGAAAGGACCAGAGATCAGTAGTCAGTTAACAGGGGTAGAAATGGACTTCTCATCCTGCTCCTTCATTATCCTGAGGCTATAGGGCATATCCTACCCAGCAGAGTGGATGAACCTGACCAATCAGCAAACCACCTCCCGTGGTACAATCAAAGTAGGTGTAGAGAAGGCAATAAGATGGGCTAGTGATGTTCACTTGTCAGTCTTTCAGGTCTGGGAATAGAGGAAGGTAATTACTGGGAGAGATTGGTACCAGGGTTTTTCTTGGTCTGGCATCTGTCTGTGTGCTGGTGAATGATGGCAGTACTCCTCAACTCCAGGTGCTTTTTCCAGCTAGTTGTCTTTGGTGTTGAGCCATTAAAATGAAGCTGAGGTTGGTACTCCTGGGGGGACCTGGAGTTCTCCAGGGAACTGTTCAAACTGGAACAATGGCAGGTGGGGCTCAAAGTCTGTAAGATATATGGCACAGCAGTCAGGCTGGATGGGGCCAAGAGAGAGTGTGAGTGCAGGACAGGGGTAAGAGGGAAGGAATAGAAGGGAGCATTAGAGCTATGACAACCAGAACAGTTTGGGGAAGGTTTCAGAAACATCAAAGCCAAAAAAGGACCCAAGTGATAAAGAAGATAAAGACTAAGGGGAGCAGTGAGGGAGATATTAAACACAGCCAGGAAAAGAAGCTGCTGATCATGACCTTGAGCAAGGTGTTCAGGGGAACCAATCCTGTAAGAATAGAAGTGGGACTAGATAACAATGAGAGGATTCTGAGTTAGTCACTGATATCTGTCCCACATTCACTGTAATGTTTCCTTATTCCCCTTTGTGTTATCTCTCTATCCCCCAAGGTCATTCTAATTATAACTTATTTTATCCTTTGCAGTTAGGAATTCATTACCGTGGCTGTTTAAATCATTCTGGCCTTGCTTTTAGGATCACAGAATTCACTTTTACAGCAATGACCTGTTTATTCTGCTCATTGTAGGTCAGAAACAGGTTTCCTTTTCAAGTTGGAACATACCCGTGTTGTCAGAATGAAGTACAGAAAGATAATCTATCTTTGGTCAGAAGGAAAATAACCTGGAATAAGTATCAGAGTGCCCTGGACTCTTATGACTTTCCTCCAGATGTCAGTTTTAATTTACAACTTCTCTTTAGACCAGGAGTTTTTAATCTATGGTCTGTGAACATGTTTTTTTTTTTTTTTTTTAATTAAAGCTTTTTATTTGTATAACATATGTATGGGTAGTTCCCCAACATTGATCTTTACAAAGCTTTCCATTACAAATTTTACCCCCAGTTCCCTCCCCTCCCCTAGATGGCAGGAAGTCCAATACATGTTAATAATGTTGAAATGCTTGAGAAGTTATGCAAGAAAAATCCTATCTACAAGAAAAAAAAAAGAATCAGAGAAAGGCAACACAATGCAAGCAAATGTCACTAGAGATCATGAAAATATTACGTTGTGGTCCATATTTCATTTCCCTCTCTCTGGGTGTATATGGTTTTCTTCAGTGAACAATTGGAACTGGTTTGAGACAATTCTTTGTTGCAGAGAGCCATGTCCATCAAAATTGATCATCATGTAATACTGTTGTTGCTGTGTATGATGATCTCCTGGTTCTGCTCGTTTCACTCAGCATCAGTTCATGCAAGTCCCTCCAGGCCTCTCTGAAATCGTCCTGCTGGTCATTTCTTACAGAACAATAATATTCCATAACATTCATATACCATAATTTATTCAGCCACTCTCCAATTGATGGGCATCCCTTCAGTTTCCAGTTTCTAGCCACTACAAAAAGGGTTGCCACAAACATTCTTGCACATGTGGGTCCCTTTCCCTCCTCTAAGATCTCTTTGGGATATAGGCCCAGTAGAAACACTGCTGGGTCAAAGGGTATGCACAGTTTGACAACTTTTTGAGCATAGCTCCAAATTGCTCTCCAGAATGGTTGGATCCGTGTGAACATGTTTTTAAAAGATATTTTGATAACAGGATTTTACATGATTAATTTCCTTTGTAATCTCATATGTTTTAATCATTTAAAATATTATTCTGTAAGGAGGTCCATAGGCTTCATCAAATAACCTGCTCTAGATTATTTTGAATGCTTAGACTTGACCAGGGTCCTTTTTGCAGATATCCCAGGCCTCACTCAAATTCTCCAAATCCCTATTTCATACTTCACCTCCATATCAGAGAATAAAATGGCTATCCTACCTCTTTCAACAATAAAGAACTCTTCCCTCCCTTGTGGACTGTCATATGGAAAAGAACTTAAACGTATTCATCTGGGCCCTAGAGGACACAACTAGAAACAATGGGTGGAAGTCAGAGAGAGACAAATTTCAGCTTGACAGAAGTAATCACTTCCTAACAGTTAACAGCTATTCTAAGGTGAAATAGGCTGACTCAAGAAGCAGCAGGCTTTCCCTCACTAGAAGCTTCAAAACAAAAGCTGTGTAATCACTTTTCAGGGATGTGATAGAGGGAATTTCTCAGCGGTACAGGTTGGACTACATGACCTTTAACGTTCTTTTTCACTTTGAAATGCTGGGTTCACTACTTGCTATGTTCTGGGCTTACCCATCCAACCAAGTGAGTGTCCCCTGCAGTCTTGTTCTTCAGATCCTTCCAGCACATCTGTGAAGGGTTGTTATTGTCCAGAGAAGCACGATCAACATCCTGGGGATCCTGTGACCATGCTGGAGACTTGACATTGGACCTACAGCTACAGGAAGCAAAGTTACCATTAACTCCACAAATTCTTAGTTGTGAGTTGGAGGAGATATATCAACTTTTCTGACGGGCCCCCTATGTATCAAACCCTGAATGAGGCATTGTGGAAGATATAAAGAGAATCAAACACTGGATGGTTGCCTTTAATGAACTTACAACCATTTATGTACATGAAAGAGACTTCAGATTTAAGTACAAAGCAGTATACGGATATCAATAAAAGCATGCAGAACACTGAAGCAAAGCACTGAAGTGTAAGAGTTTATAGGAAATGTGACATTAAATCAAAAGCTTCACGATCTAAGTTTGGAATAAAGTTTTTAAAGAAGGAAGGAAAATGAATTCGCAGAAAGGAAGTGAATGACATTTAGATAAGGGAAATAGAATGCAAAAACATAAAAGAGATTGATTCTACCCTTCCCCTTTCTTCCATTTGCAGATGGAAGCTACTTTGTTCTGGTAGTAAAGATTATAGATTCAGTATGGAGTGGTCCTAAGGGGTTTGTCTAAGGACTTGGGCATCCTAAGAGGCAGCTTGGCATATTGTATAGCTAGAATATATAGCTAGTATGCTAGCTATAAAGATACAGCTAGTATCATATAGCTAGTCCTGAAATCAGGAAGATCTGAGCTCTAATCCTGCCTCAGAGGCTTAGTATATTGTGACTCAGACCAAGTCCTTAGTTTCTCTCAGCTAAAATAGGGATTAAGAATATCTAAAGGGTTGGTGAGACAATCAATTGAGTATATAAATAAAATGCTTTGCAAACAGCAAAGTGCAATATAAAGTTTAGTTATTTTTATTATTGTTGTTGTTGTTGTTATTCCCCCAATCAAAAGACCCCTTGGGACCTTGAGCATCTAAGACTCAAGTCTTAAAACAGTGGTTGCAAGAAGCACTCCTGTCTCCTTCCTGCCTGGGAGTGACCCCATAATGCCCAAATTAGGCCTCTGGAAGTGAGAAGGCAAGAAACCATTTACCTGAGTATTTTTTCCCCTAGCATTTGTCAGCTCATGCCAATTCTATACCTTTTCTTAATCAGGTCCAGGGCTGAGTCAATCATCCCATCCTTCATCTTCTGCAGTTTGCTGCCATAGCAACTCGGGTCAGTAACTTTGAGCAGCAAGGTGGGACAGAAGGATGATGGCCCATCAGAGGCTGGGAACTTTTGTGAACTGTGGCAGACTATACATGAAAGATCTAGAATGCCTGCATTTTCTTCTTTTGTCTGGTACTTTTCTTTGTCGTGGTCCACTTGCAATATAGACCTGGGAATTGGGCTGCAACAGATGGGATCTGGAGGGTTATCTCTGCTGGGGACTACAGAGTTGCAATTTTCAGGGCTTGGAACCCAAGAGTCAATGTCTTGTGAAATAAATGTTTTTTTGTCAGTTGTTGAATTGTGAGAAGTAAGATAATGCTGGATGGAGTTTAAACCACACAATCCTACACAGCAGTTATTATTCATTTCTGAAACTGGTTGGCTCGGACCTATAGAGAATAGGGAAGGCTCCTTAAAGATCATAGGAGTTTTATTCTCACCACCTTCCTGAGAAGGCTGGGGCTCTTCAAGAGTTCTTTGTTTGGGGGCACCTAAGGGTGGGTCCAATAGCTTCTGTCTCATCTTCTTGAATTCTTCAAAAGTTGGAATGTACAGTCGGCCCTTGAGGTGAACTTTTCTTCCCAATTCCAGTCTCCTGGTTTCCCTAGAGTCTTGTGCAGAGTCTGTGTTCCTATATTTGATCCTATCTAAGCCATGCTTTAGATGAAAAAGAGCAAGATTAGGAGAGCTGTTCTGTCTGTGGAGCTGTAGCCGACGCCTTGCTTCCTGTTTGATGTCCTTTGGGCTGGGGAGTGAATGGAACAGGTTGGGCCGAGAAAAAGCTTCAGCTCTAGGATAAGCAGGCTCCCTGTCTCCATAGATAGTGTTCAGAGACCTCCCAGGTCCATCATAGAGCATTTGTGGACAAAGTGGCTTACTGGGCTCAATTACTACCTTGGCACTCTGTTCCCGAAGCTTTTCCTTTATTTCTTGCTTTACATCTCCATGCAACACTTGTTTGTCAATAGAATGGAAAAGCCAAGGGGAAACTTTGGCACATAGGGGACTACAAAGATTAGACATCTTCACTGAGATGTTGGTAGGGGGTGCATCCCAGTGATCATCCATCTGGGGGCTACTCCCCTTTAAGTGAAAAAATTTTTCAGCACTGCAGTTGTCACAATGAATAGTACAAGGGCTGGAGAAGCCAATGGTACTAGAACCAAAAGCCCAGGAAATGTTCTCTAAGCTCCAGTCGGTGCCTTTGCTAACCACAAGTGTTTTCTCCACAGAATAAGAAATCAAAGGGAGAGTCAAATGGTCTTTGCTCTTCAGATAACAGGCAAAGGGTGAATGACAACATGGCCTTCAGAGGTTATGTCAGACTCTGATCAACAGGACTTCCCAGGTTGTCAAGATGAAATGGAACCAGGACACAATGTAGAACAGCAACATTCATATTGGAGAAACCTAGACAAATCAATCAACAATAAATGAAGATATACTGTGTACATGTCACATCACAATTTAGCAAGTGGGATAGTATTAGCTGAAACCCACTTGTTTTTCTCCTGAGATCAAGGGAATGATGGATATGAAGCTAAAGAAAGGAAGAATCGGAAAGCGAAATTTCCAATAAAGAGATCTTCTTAATATGTAACCATGGCCCTTCTTATTTTGGGCTCTACCTTGTTTCTGTCTGATTCTAATGGATGCTGTTTTCTTAGCTTTTCCCCAACCTCAAACATGCTTGGGGATATACAGACAGAAGACAAAACAGAGAAACAACAACAGAGATATCCTGAAAGATTGTTATTAACTCACACTATATGCTTAATTGATCAACCAGAGACACAGATATGACCAAAGCTGTGATTCCTACATACTTGGAGCAACACTTGAGATTGTACATCCAATCCCTAAATCTATTATTAGATCTTATTTGTTTATCAGGTGACTTCTGTGGACACCAATGAACTTAATTTCCTGATATTGTTTTTTTTTTTTTTAATTAAAGCTTTTTATTTGCAAAACACATGTAGGGGTAGTTCTTCAACGTTGACTCTTACAAAGCTTTCCGTTACAAATTTTCCCCCCCTAGTCTCCACCCCTCCCCTAGATGGCAGGAAGTCCACTGCATGTTAATTATGTTAAAATACTTGACAACTTGAATATATGTATGCATATTTCCACACTTATCTTGTTGTGCAAGAAAAATCGTATCTACAATTTCTCCTGAACAAAAAAAAATGATGTGTGTCAATAACTATACATATATTCGACTTAAGTGTTCTAACATAATTATCATGTAGTGGATGTCCTGCTATCTGGGGGAGGGGTGGGGACTAGGGGGGAAGAATTTGTGGCAGAAAGCTTTGTAGGGGTTGATGTTTGGGAATTGCTCATACATATGTTTTGCAAATAAAAAGTATTAATAAAAAAAGAAACAATCACTTAAGAACTGTTCCCACAAGAATGGAGAATACCTATATTGTCCTGCACTCGTGGACTTGTCATGGGAAACCACTCAGGCTCTGAAAATGATTGTATTGTAATCCATCTTCCCTTTCCCCTTCCCCTTATGATTTTGTATAAAACCTCTGCCTTTGCTGCAACATGTGGGGTCTTCTGCCCAGGAGAACTTCCAGTTTGCAAACTGCATTACTCACTCTGAAAATGATTAATTAAACTACTATTTGATCTCTAAAAAAAAATAAAAAGAAAATAAAAAGAAAAAAAAAGAAAAATCGTATCTACAAGAAAAAAAAAATCTGAGAAAGGAAACCCAATGCAAGCAAACATCAATAGAGAACATGAAAATATTATGTTGTGGTCCACATTTCACATCCCTCTCTCTGGGTGTATATGGCTTTCTTCACTGAACAATTGGAACAGGTTTGAAACATTTCATTGTTGAAGAGAGCCATGTCCATCAGAACTGATCATCATATAGTCTTGTTGTTGCCGTGTACAATGATATCCTGGTTCTGCTTATTTAGCTCAGCATCAGCTCATGCAAATTTCTCCAGGCCTCTCTGAAATCATCCTGCTGGTCATTTCTTACAGAACAATAATATTCCATAACATTCATATATTTATAACATTCATATATTTATTCAGCCATTCTCCAATTGATGGGCATCCATTCAGTTTCCAGTTTCTAGTCACTACAAAAAGGGCTGCCACAAACATTCTTGCACATGTGGGGACCTTGCCTTCCTTTAAGATCTCTTTGAGATATAAGCCCAATAGAAACACTGCTGGGTCAAAGGGTATGCACAGTTTGATAACTTTTTGAGCATAGCTCCAAATTGCTCTCCAGAATGGTTGGATCCGTTCACAGTTCCACCAACAATGTATCAGTGTCCCAGTTTTCCCACATCCCCTCCAACATTCATCATTATCTTTTCCTGTCATTTTAGTCAATCTGACAGATGTATAGTGGTATCTCAGAGTTGTCTTAGTTTGCATTTCTTTGATCAATAGTGATTTGGAGCACCTTTTCATATGACTAGGAATAGTTTTAATTTCATCATCTGAAAATTGTCTGTTCATATCCTTTGACCATTTATCTATTGGAGAGTGGCTTGAATTTCCTGATATTGTTAACAAGGTTGCTGTTGCTGGTTTTATTAATGGAATTGCTATTGTATTCTAAGATTAACTATCCAAGCACTGAGCAAACTTTTGTAAAGGATACCCTCTATAGGGAAAGGGCCCCACATGTGCAAGAATGTTTGTGGTGGCCCTTTTTCTGGTGGCTAGAAACTGGAAACTGAAGGGATGCCCATCAATTGGAGAGTGGCTGAATAAATTATGGTATATGAATGTTATGGAATATTATTGCTCTGTAAGAAACGACCAGCAGGACGATTTCAGAGAGGCCGGGAGAGACTTGCATGAACTGATGCTGAGTAAAATGAGCAGAACCAGGAGATCATCATACACAGCAACAACAGTATTACATGATGATCAATTCTGATGGACATGGCTCTCTGCAACAAAGAATTGTCTCAAATCAGTTCCAATTGTTCACTGAAGAAAACCATATACACCCAGAGAGAGGGAAATGAAATATGGACCACAATGTAACATTTTCATGATCTCTATTGACATTTGTTTGCATTGTGTTGCCTTTCTCTGATTCTTTTTTTTTTCTTGTAGATAGGATTTTTCTTGCATAACTTCTCAAGCATTTCAACATTATTAATATGTAGTGGACTTCCTGCCATCTAGGGGAGGGGAGGGGACTGGGGGTAAAATTTGTAATGGAAAGCTTTGTAAAGATCAATGTTGGGGAACTACCCATACATATGTTATACAAATAAAAAGTTTTAATAAAAAAAAAAGGATACCCTCTATAGCCTGATGTTTTCAGAAATACTGAACCTGGGGTAAGGGAAATGTTCACTTTCTGAGGCCTTCCATGTTCTATAGAAATGCTTCATCAGTAATACTACTCATGCAAATCAGCACTAACAATGATAATAACGGCTAACACTAATACAGTATTTTATATAGAGTGTTTTAAGGAAAAGTTAGAGAGCTTAACTGACTTTTTTTGTTTGAACCTGTGATTTTTTTGGTCTAGATAATTCCCAGTGAGATTTCTCCCTCTATCAAAGCATATTAACAACTGTTAGTGAATTGACAGTCTTAGAAAGTTGCCCAGAAGTACTAAGAGTTTTAAGTTATTTGCCTGTGATCAAAATTAGAATATCTCAGAATAAAAGACTATCTAGTTCAACCCTCACTTGAAAAAGTATTCCCTTTATAGCCTCTTTCAATAAGTGGTCATCTAGCTTTCCTTTGAATACTTCCATTGAGAGAGAACCTATTGACTGAATTCTGAAAGTCTGTTCCATTTGGATAGCTCTTTTGGGAAGCTTTTTCTGATACCTAACCTAAATTTGCAACTCTGAAAACTTGAGTCATAGCTTAGTCTGTCTTAATTTTTATCTCTAGAGCCAAGTAGAATAAATCTAGTTTTTTTTTCATCTAAGGTTTCTTCAAAAACTTAGAGACTACTAACATTTCATCAAGCATTTATTAAGTACCCATATTGGCAATGCAATATACAACACATTGGGTTTACAAAGGCAAAGAAATTAAACATTGACTCTGAAATTGTGAAACTGGATCCCTTGAAAGACGTTACCCTCAGCAGAAACAGGGAAATTAAGAGGAGTAAGTGGAATCCAAGAAAATGGAATTCAGACAGCAAATTAGCTAAATTTTTACAATATTCCTCTCCAAAAAATTTTAAAACTCCAAAAAACAAAAAATCAGGGCAAGAGAGTTTTCCAATCTAAGATAATTTAGGAGTTTGTCAAGAAAGATCTATTACACCATGGTGAAAGCCAGTCAGGATTGAGACACCAGCACCTGCTGCAGGCTTTAGAGACAGCTGAAGTAATGACAACGGCAGTTTCAGGAATTCTCAGCCTAGAGACAACAGGGATTATACAGCTGGCCAAAAAGATTACAGGGACCCTTTGCTGGCACTTGGTAATAGTTGGCAATTCTGTTGCCAATAGCAGTTCTGGAACACACTTCCAGTGTGGAGAAAAGTCCTTTTATATTGATCACAAAAGTACAAGAGATCCATTTGGAGTTCCAAGACAGAAAGAAGCACCAGCAATTATGGTACAAGGTAGCAGAGTATGTGGTAATAGTTCCAGGGACAAGAAAAGTACTGGTATTTGCAACTATAGTAGAGAAGTAGGGTCCTTCCTAGATAAAGATCAGAGAACAAACCAGGAGCAATGACTACATCTCTCTGGATCACAACAGTTTGAAAGTACCAAGAACTCACAGACCCCTTGAAAAAGTTTGAAGTTTCAGACAGAAACTCTTTATCCTCAGGTGAGTAGAGCCCAACTTTAGCATAAAGTTCAAAGTCAAGAAATAGAATGGAAAAATAAACAAATGATGAAAAAAGAACTTAACCATAAAAAGCTAATGTGTTGACAGGCTAGAACAACACATAAATTCAGAAGGCAACAATGAGAAAACATCCAAAGCCTCAAAGAAAAAATGCTAATTGGACGCAAGCCCAACAAGAATTGTCAAGAGTTAAGAAATAATAGTGATAGAGGAAAAATTGGGAAAAGAGTGATGCAAGAAAATTGTGAAAAGAGAACTAATGGCTTGATAAAAGAGGCACAAAAATGTATTGAAGAAGAAACTCCTTAAAAATAGAATTAACCAAATGGAAAGGGAAGTAGAAAATCTCATTGAAGAAAAAAAAAACTATCTAAAAAGTAGAATTGGCAAGATGAGAAAAGAGGTATAAAAGCTCACTGAAGAAAATAATTCCTTTAAAAAATTAAAATTGGGCAAGTTGAAAGCTCATGACTTCATGAGACATCAAGAAAAAAATAAAACAAAAAAATTTTAAAAAGAAGAAAATGTGAAATGTCTCATTTGAAAATAGATCAAGGAAAGATAATTGAAAAATTATTGGATTACCTGAAAGCCATGATCAAAGAAAGAGCCTAGACATCAGCTTCTAAGAATTATTAAGGAAAATTGCCCTGATATTTTAGATCCATAAAATAAAATAGAAATTGAATGAATCCTCTGATTACTTTCATGGAAGGGATCCACAAATTAAAACTCCAGGACTATTAAAGCCAAATTTCAGAGCTCCCAGATTGAAAAAATATTGCAAACAACCAGAAAAAAACAATTTAAATATTGTGAGCTATACTCAGTATCACACAAGATTTAGTAGCTTATACCTTAAAGAAGCAGAGGGCTTAGAATATGATATTCCAGAAGGCAAAAGAGCTAGGATTACAACCTAGAATAACCTAACCAGCAAAACTAAGAGTATTCCTTCAAGGAAGGAAATGAGAATTTAATGAAATAAAAAACTTCTAGGAATTACTGATGAAAAGACTAGAATTGAAAAGAAAACTTGATATTCAAACACAAAGCTCTAAAGAAATGTAAAATAATTACATCCAATCTAGAAATAAAAGGGGTAGGAGATAAGAGATATGGGCTGGGGAGAAATGATAAAAGGGAGTCTGGATTAAGGGAAATGGTGGTCAGAAGCTAGACTCTTGAGGAGGACAGGATAGAAAAAGAAAGCTAAACAGAAAAAAAAGAAACAGGGAAATACACAGTAATCATGAGTGAATGTGAATGGGATGAATTCACCCATAAAGTAGAAGTGGATAATAAAATGGATTAGAAACCAGAATCCAACAATGTGTTGTTTACAAAAGACACACTTGAAAGAAAGACACAGAAAGAATTAAAACAGTTTGAACAGAATGTGTTATGCTTCACTGGAAATAAGAAAGGCAGGGGTAGCAATCAAGATCTCATACATAACAAAAGCAAAAATAGATGTAATTAAAAGATAATCAGGGAAACTACATTTTGCTAAAAGATGCCACAGATAATTAAGTAATATGAAAAGAATTTACAGTAAGTATTCTGATAAAGACTTTATTTCTCTACTATTTGGGAACTGAGTCAATTCATATAAAATAAGAGCCATTCCTCAGTTGATAAACAAAGGATATAAGTCAGTACTGTTCAGAAGAGGAAATAAAATCTATTTATAGTCATATAAAAATGCTCTAAATCACTATTGATTAGAGAAATGCAAATTAAAACAACTCTGAGGTACCACTTCACATCTATCAGAAGAAATAGATGCTTGAGGATATAAGGAGAATATGTATATTAATAAACTGTTAGTGGAGTGGAGGTAAGAACTGATCCAACCATTCTGGAGAACAATTTGGAATGACTAAAGGGCTATAAAGCTGTGCATACCTTTGGAGCCAGCACTACCATTACTAGGTCTGCCCTTCAAAGAGATCAAAGGAAAAGGAAAAGGGAATATATGTACAATAATATTTACAACAGCTTTTTGTGGTGGCAAATACTTGGAAATTAAATGGCTGCTCATGAATTGGGGAATGGCTGAACAAGTTTTAAGCATGATTGTGTTGAAGTATTATTGTGCTATAAGAAATTATGAAGTCCAGAGAGAGAACTATGGAGACTGAATGTGGATCAGGTCACAGTATTTTCACTTTTTGT
Organism: Myrmecobius fasciatus; assembly: GCA_023553655.1. Lineage (NCBI taxonomy): Eukaryota > Metazoa > Chordata > Mammalia > Dasyuromorphia > Myrmecobiidae > Myrmecobius > Myrmecobius fasciatus. The sequence continues at coordinate 438,601 of JAJPUD010000578.1, forward strand.
TATTGTTTATTTGTTTGCATGTTTATTTTTTCTTTTCTCAGTTTTTTCCCTTTTGATCTTATTTTTCTTGTGCAGCATGACAAATATGGAAATATGTTTGGAAGAATTGCACACATTTAACCTATATCAGATTGCTTGCTGTCTTGGGGAAGGGGGGAGAGGGAAGAAGGGAGAAAAAATTAAAATACAAGGTTTTACAGGAATGAATGTTGACAATTATCTTTGAAAATTTGTGGAAAAATAAAATCTATTTAAAAAAAGAAATGATAAAGGGTCATAGTTTCATTAGCAGCAGCAGCAACAACAAAATCATAGCAAGAACTATTTAAACTAATGCAAAATGAAGTGAGAAGAAACATTGTGCACAGTAACAGCATTGTGGCAGTGATGATCAACTATGAAAGATTTGGTTATTCTGATCAGTGCAATGACCCAAAACAACCTTATGAATAGATGCTATCCACCTCTAAAAAGAGAATGTACCTCTGAGTACACACTGAAGTATAATTTTTTCTAATTTTTTTTTGCAATATGGCTAACATGAAAATATGTTTTGCATGGTTTCACATATATAATTGATATCATTTTGCTTTCATTCGTAGTGGCTGGAGGAAAGGTGGGATGGAGAAAGAAAATTTGGAATTCAAAGTTTTTAAAGGAAATAATGTTAACATAAAGAAATAATATATATTTTTAAATTACTAAAAAAACAAAGAAGAAGGATGGGTTTGGCATGAAAGATGACAAGCTCTGTTTTGTACGTGTTGAGTTCAAGATGCTTCTCTGAAACCCATTTGGAGATAACTATTGGGCAGTTGGTGATGCAAAAGAGAGACGAGGTCTGGATTTGTAAATCTGAGAATAATTTGTATAGAGATAAAAACTGAACGTATGAAAGATGAAATCACTGAGAGGATATATGAAAAGAAAAAGAAAGCCCAAGGCAGAACCACAGTAGAGACTTACATTTAAGGGATGAGGAGTGAATGATTATCTTTTAAGAGACTGAGAAGAAATACTCAGATAGATAAAGGAAGAAGAAATGAAAGAAAGGACTGACATAAAATCCAAGAGAGGAGAGAATGTATAGTCAATGATAGCTAATTACTAACATTGATATTGTGCCTACTATTTGCCAGGTACCATGCTCAGCACTTTACAATCATTATCTCATTTTAGCCTTACAATCTCAAGAGGCAAGTGCTATTCTTTTCCCTATTTTACAGATGAGGAACCTGAGGTAAACAGAAGTTAAATGATTTGCTCAGGATCTCACAGCTAATAAATAGCTGAGGCCAAACTGCAACTTAGGTTGTCCTAACTCCCTACGAAATATCACCTTAAGTTTTGAATCCTGAGGAATTCAGGAATTGATCCTATGAATTCTATCTTTCAGAGCATCTGCTATATTCTGCTTTGTGTCTTTCAAAAATTTGGCAAGAATGCCATCTACGTCTCCATCCAAATCACTGAAAATTGTGAAGAGCACAAATCCCTGAGAAACCATAATAGAGACTACCTTTCATATTGACATCAGTAATGATTCATTAGTGACTACTACTCAGTTCTGGTCATAACAACCTATTCCAAATTCACTTAAGGACACTATCCCCCAGTTAATATCTCTCCATTAGGTCACAGAAATAGCACGGGAACTTTGTCAAATGCTTTGATGAAATCTTTGTAAAACATTCACTATTCAACAGATATCACTATCTTGTCAAAGAAGGCTATTAGGTTATTCTGGTATGTCCTGCTTTTAATGTATTTTGCTGACTCTTTATGATCACCATTTGTTTTTCTGGATGTTGATAAACCATTTCTTTAATATATTCAAAAAATGTTTACAGGAATACAATTCAAACTTTCTGATCTACATATAGTTTGCAGATTCTGCCCACTTCCATTTTTTTAAAAAAAGAAACATGTGCCCATATCAAGTCCTTCTGAACCTCTTTATAATATTAAAAAGAAAAAGTTGTAGCTCACACTATATATTCTTTTTTTCAGTGCACTTTGAAATATATTCTACCAAAATCTTTTGTGCATATCACACTATACTCAGATTTTGCCTATCATATATACATGTGTATATGTATATATGTACATTATATATATATATAAAACACGCACAAAACATATATCGATAGATAGATAACATACATATATGATGTAGCTATATAGATACAATAGTTAGTTCTTACCAAGGGAGCCATTCCTATTTTCGCAAATACTTCTTTATTGATCAAAATCATTTCAGAATAGCAGTTCCTCTTGTCATCTTCTCTGCCTCCTGAAGATTAATATCATTAATGTAAGTCAAGAATTTATTAAATGTTATGCTCTTCATTTTAATTTAACTTTCCTATAGCATTTCACATAGCATAAGTATGTAAGCAAAGTGCTTCTCTTACAATTACTCTGGGAAGTAGGTTGAACAATTATTATTATTCCTATTACATAGATATGGCAATTGAGATTGAGAGCTAAGCGATTTTTCCAGCATCAGTTAGATTAAATATTTGAGGTAGAATTCAAGTCTAGCCCTACTGATTTCAAGTCCAATACTTTTTATATTACATCAAACAAGGAAAACTCATAAAAAACATCAAGAACATACATGAGAAGGAGATAGTTCAAATCTGTCCCTCAAAAAATCAAGGAGAATGAGCACTATATAAAAAGACCACTGAATTTGGATCTTAAAGCCATTTAATGTTTTACAAGGCAGCATGACACAGTGGAAAAGTCACTGAATTTCAGGAAATCCTGAGTTAAAATACCTCAGATACTTAATAGATACTTGACCATAGGCCTATTATTTAACCTTTCTCCACTTCAATTTCCTCATTTGTAAAATGAGGAAGTAGGAGCTGATGACCTCCAAGATTTATTTCTGCTTTAAGTTTATGGTTCTGTAATTTATCAAGCTGTTGAGATCTTGAGAATACTTTTGAAAGAGTAGTTTGATAGATATATTTTCAAAGAATGCTTTCATTATTGCAAGTGGGTTGATAGTATCTGCTTTAAGCAGAAAGAAATCTCCAGAAAAAATCCAGATAATTGAAGATATACAACACACCCTATATTGTATAAGACCATTATACCAGGTTTGTGACTTATTTCCTCATCTTTTCCTCCCCTTTTCCAGGCAGTCTGTATTAGATACCAAGGATAGCTTTTGATTTTTTCTTCATTTTTTTCCTGAGGCAATTGGGGTTAAATGACTTGCCTAGGATCACACAACTAGGACAGGTTAAGTGTCTAAGGTCACATTTGAACTAAGGTCCTCCTGATTTCAGGACTGGTGCTCTACCCATTGTGCTATCTAGGTACCGCATTTCTTCAGGTGTTTTTCACTAAAATGCTGCTACAAGCTGTCAGAACTTTGTGGATTATTACACTTCATACTACTGAGCTCCTGTACATACATAAGGGAAAAGCTGAAGGAATTATTTTGTGGTTTAGCATAGTAATTTATGCATTGTATGTCTGAATACTCACTAAAATAAAGATTATTAAATTATCTATCTGAAACTACTGTTGTAAAATAAATTTTTTCAATGCAAAAAAAGAAAAAAAATAATGTCATAGGAAGCAGTAGGTTCCCCTTTGTTAAAGATCTTCTAGGAAAAGCCATATATTGAGGATATTGGAAAGATCACTTATTTTGGTATTAGTTGGCCTAGATAGCCTCTGAGACTCTGTGATTCTCTCCATCACATTCCATTCTTGCTGATGATCTGCAAAGGTGACTGCTACTCCTGTTGTTCTTTGCCTCTTTTCTGTAAGATGTAGGCCAACTTGCACTTCAAGCTCAAGCAACAGTGGCCATGGCAGAAAGACAAATATCACATACTTTATGTCAGTCACTAAAAAATCCTCCTTGCCTTCTATACTTGCAGAAAGGAAGATCTTCAATTCTCAGTCCTTTGTTGTTGATGTTGGGACAACATCTTGGCTCAACAATTCCCATGGCAGATTGCTATGACAAACTAAAACCCAGATCTCTCTTGAATCCTCCTTCCACCATATCACACTTTTTATAATATCTCTGATACTGAAACTTCAGAGCCAGTTTCCATTTTCTACATCAGTGAAATAAGATCATTACCAACATAAATATCGGTGTTCTTCTGCATGCTTCTAGCAAAGTCAATTAATGATCATTGTCATTAAGATGACTAAGACCATCTCTGATGTGAAAAAAAAAATAAAGCTATCACCATTATACTTGATCAATACTCACAGTGAGATCAAATGCCTTAAGACAATATCACATATTAGAGCTGGAAGGGACCTCAAAGATTATCTAACCTAATTTTTATGGATGAGGAAACTGAGACCTACAGTTGTCCAAAATCATACAGGGAGAAAGTGGTAGAACCAGGATTCATACATAGGTCTTCTAACTCTAAATTGTGTTCTTATTCCATATGCCATAGTGTCCTGAATGAACTTCCCCAGCTTTATGCTGTGTACATCCTGCTTATATATCACACCTGTGGGGGGAAGTCATGGAAGATTATACCAGCTCATCATCTCCATAGTTACTTTTTTTTTTTTTTTTGCTGAGGCAATTGGGGTTAAGTGACTTGCCCAGGGTCACACAGCTAGGAAGTGTCTGAGACCAGATTTGAACTCAGGTCCTCCTGACTTCAGGGCTGATGCTCTAACCATTGCGCCACCTAGATGCCCCTCCATAGTTACTTTAATTCTTTTCCCAGAGGGGTGAGATCTTTTTCAAAGGGATATGCCATAAATTGGGCAGTTGGACTACATGGATTGAGAAACTCTCTTTGAGATCAGCATGTAAAGGTTTGTAGCTGTAATAGCAGGGAAGAAGAAACTTATAGGTTATATTTAATTTATTCTTCACTACAAAATATAAAAGCATTTATGTGCCCTTTGATAGTCAATGTACACATCATTTCAGATTACCAAATTCTGTTCAGCCCTGGCTTTTATATCTTTGACAATTTTCTGTGCAATCCAGAGGAAATCTACATAACTAGTTTCTCAGTCCCCTCATATATACATATGTTAATGAAACTGCCTGATCCAAGAAAATGAAGGCTTATACATGTTAATGAAGGAACTGGCTATGAGTACATTATTTATATCCTGTCACTGTTGATATAGTAACAAGATACTTAAGATAAAGCAGCAACTGGGAGGCACAGGTGTCAGGCTCCTGTTGCCTTAGAAACTTTTCTCCACAGATATAATTCTTCCTTCTTACTTATAAATGATGAGGACAATCAAATAATATGTGCTGCCTCCTCTAAAAGACTAGTTTATTTGAAAAATACTGTCTTCATCAAATAATTTACTTTTTGTCTCTGATTCTTCTCCCAGTCACTTCCTATTTGGAATGAATTTTACTATAATCATATTTTAACTTTGATTTGTTTTGTCATTAAGGGGACATCCTTGAGTACCAGACACCCTTGAAGTGGAATCTTCTGACTCCAAGACCAGAGAAGGTAGAGGGAGAGGGAAATTTTTTAGTGTAATTTGCTCAAGATAATGGGGGTTACAAAGTAGCAGACATTTTAAGGGGTAGATAGCAGAACTTATAATTTATTTGAGAAGGGGACCGTAGAGAAGTTAAGAAAAAGGAGAACAGGTATGAGAAAGTGGCTCTAAGCAGAATTGAAAAAAAAATTGAGGGGAATGCAATTTACCTGGAAAAAGGAGTGGATAATAGAAATGATAGAGTTGGAAGGGTAGAGACAAGTGGATAACTAGAATTATGAGAAGCCAGAGGCTGACTCATGTATATAGGACAAAGGAGGTACATCTCCTACAAATGGAAAGATTGGTTGGCTATACAGACACAAACCCATTAAAAGTATAGCCAAGAATGTGCCTTCTCAATGGTGGTAGGGACTTGGGAGGGAGGAAAGGAGAGAATATGGAACTCAAAGTTTTAAAAACAAATGTAAAAAAATTGTTTTATGTATAACAGGGGGAAAATTAAATAATAAATAATAATAGCAAGGTCAGAAGGAATCCATAATTTGACATGAGAAGGCAAGGTCAGAAGGATCTTGATATGAGAAGGATCAAAAATCTAGAGTTGAAAGGATCTTAGAGGTCATCTATTCCTTTTATAGATGAGGAAACTGTGGCCTGCAGAGACTAAATTGCCTTAAGGTGAACATTTATATATCCTCCTATCATATGCTTAACCATTCTACAAAGAGCTTTAACTCAAAACAACCCTGCAAAGTAGATTCTGTTATTTTCATTTTACAATTGGGAAAACTGAAGCAAAAAGAGGTTAAGTGACTTATCAGAATTACACAGTTATGAAATATATGAGGCTGAATTTAAAGTCAGTCTTCCTGACTCCAGGTCCAGCATTATATCCACAGTACCACCTAAATGCCCCACTCACACAGATGGTAAATGATAGATCAACTCCAGATTTGAACCTGGATCCAGCACTAATTCCATAATGAATACCATTGAATGAATACCAGTGAATATGGTACTGTCTCTAGTGATAGGAAGAACTCCTTTTCATTTATTAGAAACCTGATAGAACTACAAAGGCTCACCTGAAATCTCTAGTCATTTAAAAGTAATTAGCCTAGACATAGACACTGAAAAAACCAAAATGGATTAAGAGCATATATTGCTCAGATAATAACATGGAGTTAGAAATAGTCCACTGAGTTAACATATGGTTATACTCCCAAAAATCAAATCATGAAGAGTCGGACATGACTGAAATGACTGAACAACAACAAAAAGAAAAATTCCTTACTATTGTCCAGTCATTTTTTAGTTTTATATGACTGTGATTTCTTGGCAAAGATACTAAAGTGGTTCACCATTTCCTTCTCCATCTCATTTTACAGATGAGGAAACCAAGGCAAAGAGGATTAAGTGACTTGTCCAGGATCCTATAGCTACTAAGTGTCTGAGGCAAAATTTGAACTCAGCAAGATGAGTGAGTCTTCCTGATTCCAGGCAAGATATTCTATCTAGCGTGCCACCAATCCACTCACTATGCAACCTACTTGCCAAACTGCTCCAAAGGCTGAGTGACTACCAGTTAGCATGTGGAAGAGATTTTCATTCAGGGGCAGTTTAGACTAGATGGTATCTGAGGTCTCTTCCAAGTATTAGATGTTATACTTCTTAAAGATAAAATAAAACACAGTTCCTGTCTTTAATGAGCCTATAATCTAGAAATTACTATCATATATAGAGTAGTATTATAGATTAATGAGTCCAGTGATACCCCTTTCCTTTCAATTAATCAACAAATATTTATTACAAACCAATATGTGTCAAGAACTTGGGATGCCCTCCAAAAAAGGTGAAAACAACTTTGTTCTCATAAAGCTTACTTTCTAATGGAAATGACAATAGGTATGCAAAATATATAGTATAAATTAATATAAGATATGAAGCTCATAGTAACTGGCCCAGGAAAAGCCTCCTGCAGAAAATGGCTCTTGAGTTGATTTTAAAAGGAAATCAACCATGAGAGGTTGAGGTAAGCAGTGAATGAGTGCATTTCAGACATGAAGGAAATTTAGGGCCTCGGTTTATCACATTTCCCCCACCTCTAGTCCCAATACACTGATGTAGTAGTTATTAGAGACATAGAGATTCAGAGAACAAGTAAACTTCCCTTTCTTTGGGGCTTACAGATTGATAAAGTCCCACAGCAAGATAAAGTCATGTCAAATGAAAGGAATCCATGGTTCATCTAATCCAGGCCTCTCATTTTACAAATGAGGAAAATGTATTTGGCCATAAGTCTGTCATTGAATCACCACATTTGGCAGGTGCTACGGGTGTTACTATGCAATCATCCTGGTCCAACCATAGCTCCAATTTCTAGCCTTATTTGGCATTATTCCCCTTTTTATACTGTAAGCAACATACAGAAGCAGCATGGTATTATGAGTATGTATTTCAATAGAGAAGTTTTTGTACATGCATTTTTGGGAGGGTAAGAACAGGATCCTGTCTTGTCCAAATGGATCAAACAACCTTTTTTTACAATCTACTATTTGTAAAACATTGTGCAAGGCACAGAGGATAGGTATAAGGACAAAAACAGCTGTGTGCCTTCAAAGAGTTAATAAGCTACTAGGGGATACAAAATCTACACACACAAATAGAAGATAATTTGAGAAGGGAGAGAATACTGACAAGTAGGGAAATAGGGGAAGTCTTTTATAGAGGAAATGAACCTCAAGGAAGAAAGATAGATTCTAAGAAGTGGAGGTAAGGGTAGATATTCCAAGCAAGTGTTTATGTGGATTCACAGGAGGAGACAGTATATTAAGTAACAGTGCAGTTTGGCTGGAGCATAGAGTAAATGATGATGATGATGATGATGATGATGATAATGATGATGATGATAACAATCAGTATTTATGATAGCTTTATGATTTACAAAGCACTTTACAAAATTATCTCATTTTGTCCTCAAAACAACCCTGGTTAGGTAGGTGCCATTATTATCTCTATTTTATGGAGAAGAAAACTGAGGTAGACAGAAGTTAAGTGACTTACTTGCCCAAGGACACACATAATAGGGGAGAATGGATTTGAATTCAGCTTTTTCTGATTTCAGGTTCAGAGTTTAAAGTGAAATAATAATAAATAAAAATTAAACCTTAACTGGAATTTGTGTTGAGCTATAAAATGCCAAGTTGAGAAGTTTGTATTTTATCCTAGAAGCAACAAGCAGCCGGTGAAGGTTTTTGAGTAGGAGAGTAACATAATTATGTCAGAGGCATTGAGATAGCACAGTGGATAGAGAACTGGACCTGGAATCAGTCATCTTAAGTTCAAATCTTCTTTCAGACAACAGCTGTATGATCCTGGGCAAGTCACTTAAGTCCTGTCTGCCACAGTCTCCCCAGCTGTAAAAATGGGCACAATAATAGCACCTACTGTCAGAATTCTTGTATAATTTTTTTTGAATCAGTATTCTTTTTTTTAAAATTTTATTTTATTTGCATAACATATGTGTGGGTAATTCTTCAACAATAACCCTTACATAGCTTTCCGTTACAAATTTTTCCCCCCAACTTCCCCACCCCTCCCCTAGATGGCAGGATATCCACTACATGTTAATTATGTTAAAATATTGGCAAATCGAATATATGTATACATATTTCCAAACTTATCATTGTTGTGCAAGAAAAATCTTATCTACACAAACGATATATCAGATAAAGGAAACACAATGTAAGCAAACATCAGTCAAGGAGTATGAGAATGTTATGTTGTGGTCCACATTTCGCATCCCTCTCTCTGGGTGTATATGGCTTTCTTCAGTGAACAATTGGAGGTGGTTTGAAACATATCATTGTTGAAGAGAGCCATGTCCATCAGGAATTCTTGTATAATTAAATGAGATAATATTTGTGAAATTCCTATACTCTAGACACTGTGCTAAGTGCTAGGTATATAAAGAAAAGCAAAAGATAGTCCCTGCCCTCAAAGAATTCAGTCTACTAAATCTAATACTCTTTAGCTCATATGAACATGTTAGCCTAGGTAATCTCTAGGTCCTTAACATGTATTATATCATGTTATTCAAATGCCAAATGTACATTTGCCCAAAAAATTATTTTATGAGGAACTTACACAGGGCAAGCACTCACAAGGTAGTTAGAAAAAGCAACACAAGAACACTCATAAGGTATTTCTTAAGAAGTTTAGAATTCCTCTGCCTATTAAAAACACTAGAAAGTATAGGAATAAATGGAGTTTTCCTTAAAATGATCAGTAGTATCTATTTAAAACCATCCACAAGCATCATATGTAATGGTGATAAACTAAAAACATTCCCAATAAGATCAGGTGTGAAAAAGGGTTGCCCACTCTCACCATTACTATTCAATCTTGTATTAGAAGTGTTTGCTTTAGCAATAAGAGAAGAAAAAGAAATTAAAGAAATTAGAGTAAGTAATGAGGAAACCAAATTATCATTCTTTGCAGATGATATGATGGTATAGTTGGAGAATCTTAGAGAATCAATTAAAAAAACTACTAAATTGTTTATTTACAAGTTTAGCAAAGTGGCAGGATACCAAATAAATCCACAGAAATCATCAGTATTTCTACATGTTATCAACAAAGGCCAGCAGCTAGAGATACAAAGAGAAATTCTATTTAAAATAACTGTAGATAATATAAAATATTTGGGAGGCTACCTGCCAATTCAAAATCAGGAGCTACATGAATACAATTACAAAACACTTTCCATACAAATAAAGTCAGATCTAATCAACTGGAAGAATATCAGTGCTCATGGGAACTCCAAGCTAATATAATAAAAAGACAATTCTACTTAAATTCATCTACTTATGCAGTATCATACCAATCAAACTCCCAAGAAATTATTTTACATAGCTAGAAGATATAATAAAAAAAATTCATCTGGAAGAACAAAAAGTCAAGAATTTCAAGGGACTTAATGAAAAAAAATGCAAAGAAAGTGGCTTAAAACCACCAGATCTAAACACATATTATAAAGCCACAGTCATTAAAACCATTTGGTACTGGCTAAGAAATAGAGTAGTCGATCAGTAGAATAGGTTAAGTTCACAAGACATAATAGTCAATGACTATAGTAATATCGTGTTTGACAAATCCAAAGAACCCAGCTTTGGGATAAGAACTCACTATTTGACAAAAATTGCTGGGAAAATTTGGAAATTAGCATGGCAGAAATTAGATATTAACTTACACCTAAAACTTCATGATTTAGACATAAAGAATGATACTATAAGCAAAGAACAAAGGATAGTGTACTCAGATCTGTGGAGAAGGATGGAATTTGTGGCCAAAGAAGAACTAGAGTACATTATGGAATGCAAAATAGATAATTTTGATTAAGTTAAAAAGGTTTTGCACAAACAAAATCAATGCAAACAAGATTAGAAGGGAAGCAGTAAACTGGGAAAAAAATTTACATCCAAGGGTTCAAATAAAGGCCTCATTTCTAAAATATATATAGCATTGATTTAACTTTATAAGAATACAAGCCATTCTCCAATTAATAAATGGCCAAAGGATATGAACAATTTTCAGATGAAGAAATTAAAACTATTGCTAGTCATATGAAAAGGTGCTCCAAATCATTATTGATCAGAGAAATACAAATTAAGACAATTGAGGTACTACAGCACACCTCTCAGATTGGCTAAGATGATGGGAAAAACTAATGATGAATGTTGGAAGGGATGTGGGAAAACTGGGACTAATCCATTGTTGGTAGAGTTGTGAACTGATCCAACCACTCTGGAGAGCAATTTGGAATTATGCACAAAGGACTATCAAAATGTGCACACCCTTTGATCCAGCAGGATCTCTACTGGTTCTCGAAAGAGATCATAGAAAAGGAAAAAGGACCTATGTGTGTAAAAATGTTTGTAGCAGCCCTTTTTGTAGAGGCAAGAAACTGGAAACTGAGTGGATGCCCGTTGGTTGGAGAAAGGCTGAATAAGTTATGGTATATGAATGTAATGGAATGTTATTATTCTGTAAGAAAGGATCAGCAATATAATTTCAGAGAGGCCTGGAGAGACTTACATGAACTGGTGCTCAGTGAAGTGAGTAGAACCAAGAGAACATTGCACATAGCAACAAAAAGATTATATGATGATCAATTCTGATGGATGTGGCTCTTTTCAACAATAAGGTGATTCAGACCAGTTCCAATGCTCTTGTGATGAAGAGAGCCATCTGTACACAGAGAGAGGACTGTGGGAACTGAGTATTTTCTTTCTTTTTTTTTTTTTTGCTTTTTGCTGAGGAAATTGGGGTTAAGTGACTTGCCCAGGGTCACACAACTAAGGAATGTTAAGTGTCTGAGACCAGATTTGAACTCAGGTCCTCCTGACTTCAGGGCTGGTGCTCTATCCACTGTGCAACCTAGCTGCCCCGAAACTGAGTATTTTCACTTTTTTGTTATTTGCTTGCTTTTTGTTTTCTTTCTCATTTTTTCCCTTTTGATCTGATTTTTCTTGTGCAGTATGTTAAATATATATATATATTTATGGAATAAATATATATATATATGGAAATATATATAAAAGAATTGAACATATTTAATATATATTGGATTACTTGCCATCTAGGGGAGGGGATGAAGGGAAGGGAGGGAGAAAAAATTGGAACACAATGTTTTGCAAGAATGAATGATGAAACTATGTATACACATATTCGATTTGTCAAGTATTTTAACATAATTAACATGTAGTAGACTTCCAGCCATCTAGGGGAGGGGTGGGAACTAGGGGGGGAAATTTGTAATGGAAAGCTTTGCAAGGATCAATGTTGAAAAATTACCCATACATATGTTTTGCAAATAAAAAGCTTTAATAAAAAAATTTAGAGTGAATGATGAAAACTCTCTATGCATATGTTTTGAAAATAAAAAGCTTTCTAAAAACGGGGAAAAAAGAACTTTAGAATTGATTGTATGACATAAGAGACACTGGCATAGGACTGCCCAGTATGGCATGCCCTCATCAGAGAAGGTACTGTGCTTAGGAGCAAAGCAGAATTGAATTAGGCCAAAAGAAACACGAGATGCACAAAATTACAGAAGCTTCCCAAATGTTCATAGTGACTATTTGTGTCCAACCTGTGGAAAGGCATTCTGAACTCGTATTGGTCTGATCAGGCAGTCAGACACACTGTAACTTGACTCTAACACAATGAGGTCATTTTTGTCCTCTTAAAGAACAAGTAACAACAACCAACCACCAACATTTGAATTTCTGTGAAATTCAAGGACAAGCACTCTTTAGAACTAAAGCCAAATACTATTATCAGATGCTACTTCCCAAACAGCCTCATGTAAGATTTAGGACCCTGAAGGCCTCAGAGAATCAACTTAAAAGTTAAAATTGGGTTGAATAGGAACTGCTAAATCAATTTTTAAAATATTTTTTTTATTTGCAAAACATATGTATGGGTAATTCCTAAATATTAACCTTTACAAAGCTTTCTGTTACAAATTTCCCCCCCCCTACTCCCCACCCCTCCCCTAAATGGCAGGACATCCACTACATGATAATTGTGTTAGAATAGTTAAGAAATCTAATATATGTATAGTTATTGCATCATTTTTTGTGCAGGAGAAATCGTATCTACAAGAAAGAATAATCGGATAAAGGAAATACAATGCAAGCAAACCTCAATAGAGAACATGAACATGTTATGTTGTGGTCCACATTTCACATCCCTCTCTCTGGGTGTATATGACTTTCTTCACTGAACAATTGGAATTTGTTTGAAGCATTTCATTTTTGAAGAGAGCCATGTCCCTTAGAACTGATCCTCAAATAGTATTGTTGTTGCCGTGAATAATGATCTCCTGGTTCTGCTCACTTCACTGAGCATCAGTTCATGCAAGTCTCTCCAGGCCTCTCTGAAATCGTCCTGCTGGTCGTTTCTTACAGAGCAATAATATTCCATAACATTCATATATCATAATTTATTCAGCCACTCTCCAATTGATGGGCATCCATTCAGTTTCCATTTTCTAGCCACTATAAAAATGGATGCCACAAACATTCTTGCACATGTGGGGTCCTTTCCTTCTTTTATGATTTCTTTTGGATATAAGCCCATTAGAAACACTGCTGTGTCAAAGGGTATACACAGTTTGATAACTTTTTGAGCATAGCTCCAAATTGCTCTCCAGAATGGTTGGATCTGTTCACAGCTCCACCAGCAATGCATCAGTGTCCCAGTCTTCCCACATCCCCTCCAACATTCATCTTTATCTTTTCCTGTCATTTTAGCCAATCTGATAGGTGTGTAGTGGTACCTCAGAGTTGTCTTAATTTGCATTTCTCTGATCAATAGTGATTTGGAGCACCTTTTCATATGATTATAAGTAGTTTTAATTTCATCATCTGAAAATTGTCTGTTCATATCCCTTGACCATTTATCTATTGAAGAGTGGCTTGAATTCTTATATATATGAGACAATTCTCTATATATTTTAGAAATGAGGCCTTTATCAGAACCATTAAATGTAAAGATGATTTCCCAATTTGATGCTTCCCTCCTAATCTTGTCTGCATTCATTTTGTTTGTACAGAAACTTTATAACTTAATATAATCAAAATTATCTATCTGGTGTTCAATTAAGAGTTCCAGATCTTCTTTGGACATAAATTTATTCCATCTCCACAGGTCCGAGAGGTAAACTATCCTATGTTTCTCTAATTTGGTTATAATATCACTCTTTATATCTAGATCATGAATCCATTTAGATCTTATCTTGGTGTGTGGTGTTAGGTGTGGGTCCAGCCTTAATTTCTTCCACACTAGTTTCCAATTTTCCCAGCAGTTTTTGCCAAATAGTGAGTACTTATCCAAAAAGCTGGGGTCTTTGGGTTTATCAAACACTAAATTGCTAACATTATTACCTAGCTTGTCCTGATATCCTATCCTATGCCACTGATCTACTGCTCTATTTCTCAGCCAGTACCAAATGGTTTTGATGACCGCTGCTTTATAATATAGTTTTAGATCTGGTACAGCAAGGCCACCTTCATCTGTCTTTTTTTTTTATTAATTCCCTTGAAATTCTTGACCTTTTGTTCTTCCAAATGAACTTTGCTACTATTTTTTCTAGATCTGTAAAATAATTTATTGGGAGTTTGATTGGTATGGTGCTAAATAAGTAAATTAGTTTGGGTAGTACTGTCATTTTTATTATATTCACTCAGCCTATCCATGAGCACTTAATGTTTTTCCAATTGACTACGTCTGATTTTATTTGTGTGGAAAGTGTTTTGTAGTTTAGTTCGTATAGTTTCTGACATTTTCTTGGTAGATAGATTCCCAAATATTTTATGCTATCATCTGTTATTCTGAATGGAGTTTCTTTTTCTATCTCTTGCTGCTGAACTTTGTTGGTAATATATAAGAATGCTGATGATTTATGTGGATTTATTTTGAATCCTGCAATTTTACTAAAGTTGTGAATTGTTTCTAGTAGTTTTTTAGTTGAGTCTCTAGGGTTCTCTAAGTATACCATCATGTCATCTGCAAAGAGTGATAATTTGGTTTCTTCATTACCTACTCTAATTCCTTTTATCTCTTTTTCTTCTCTTATTGCCAAAGCTAACATTTCTAAGGAACTGCTAAATCAATAAGGAGAATCTGCAGTATTAGCAGAGACCTCAAAACTCATTTCTGTATATTTATATAAAATACCTATTTTAAGTATTTATTTACTAATTAGCAATTAACAGTTTGTTCATTTAATTTGGCTCAGGTCTGTGTGGGACATCTAAAAATATAATGAAGAATAGTCTAGAAAGAAATGCCTTGTGATAATTGTGGAAATATGGATAGGAGAACTACACATGTTTAACATATATTGGATTACTAAGGGAGGGGATGAGAGGAAGGGGGGGAGAAAAAAATTTGGAACACAAGGTTTTGCAAGGGTGAATGTTAAAAACTATCTATGCATATATTTTGAAAATAAAAATATTTAAAAAATTAAAAAAGAGAGAGATGTCCTGCTAGCTAATTTTCTTTCTTTACAAACATAAATATCATCCAAAACACTCTTCATTATAATGCATAATAAGTTTAATTCAAGGTCACATAGCAGGTGATGGAGACTAAGAATCATTGGAATGAACTGGACATCATAAGGACTCCTGGCCTAGTCTCTGCCTACAAGCAGGGGACTTTTTAAACTATCCAAAAGAATAGCTGCCTATCCTATTTTTAGAGGACTAGGAATCACAAAAGTGCTCCAGGGGGCATCTTTCAGTATTGATTTATTCTTAAAGTTAAGGAAATTCTTTTAAGGCAGTGTAGTATGGTGTTACAGAAAAAGGAAAGATTTGAAATCAGAAGACCAGAGTTCAAGGAAAAATGTTGCTATTCTTCTGGTTTGGAAAGAACAGCTAACTGGTCAGTGTCCTCTTTATGATAATTCTTCAGATAATTGACAATAGATTATTCCCTTACCAATTTACTAAAGTATTGCTGTTCAGTCATTTCAGTTCTAACCAACTCTCTATGACCCCATTTGAGAATATCTTGGCAGAGATACTAGAATGGTTTACCATTTCCTTCTCCAGTTCATTTGACAGATGAGGAAACTGAGGCACACAGGGTTAAGTGATTTGCCCAGAGTCACACAGATGGTAAAGAGTCAGATTAGAACTGACAAAGATGAATCTTCTTCACTCCAGATGTAGCACTCTATCCACTTTGCCATTTAACTGCTCCACACCAACTGGTAATTCCCTCATTAATTTCCTTACCAAGTTCCAATTCTTTTATTCAGATTAAATGGTCTCAGTTCCTCAAGCCTTTTCTTACATGACATGATTTATTTGTCAATCTTTTCATCATTTCTGATTTACTCCTCTCAGGATCTTCTCCAGTTTTTCCATATCCCTTTTAAAATGACAAATAAAACTGTATACAAGATTTTAAATAGAATCTAACAAGTTGAATATAGAGAAAAGATTGCCTTTCATCTTTGGTATGTCATATATGTAATATAGTACAGAAGCCTCTTTATTTAGGAAAATAACATCTTTATATTATTTATTCATTTTATGACCTAATAGATCTCAAAAATTCTTTTCTGTTTTTCATGTGCCAAGCCCAATCATTCCCCAAAGTGAATTAGCTAGATATATTAAAAGCACAGGCAAAATTTTGAGAAAGATATCCTTTGCCTTTTATGAACTGTGAAACAAACAGATATTAATCTCTGAAAGAACCCTCTGACCTTTGGTTTTATTATGAGTAATATTACCTGCCCTACCTACTTCACAAGACTGTTGTGAAGATGGGGTAAAGTGATGGATGTGTAAACATTGTGAAAACTGACAGGGTTAGACAAATATAAGGGATCCTTATTATTAAATCATGCCAGCCTCCTCCCTGCCTCTATCAAATACACAATCACTGACAATTTGCAAACTCTCTTTGTACTTTTCTCCACATTTGCCCTATAAAAGGGGGAACAAAGACAACATTGCCAAAGACCTCCCATCAGTCACCTATTGGTTCACAGACAAAATAAAGACAAAATAGCTGAAATAGCCTCTCAATGACAACTTCCCTTGATTCTTTAGGGATCTTCACTCCACAACAAAGGGACCCTAGGAATAGAGGCAGCAGAGATTACCCAGGTCTTTGTTTTCCAGTTTAGGAAGATTCAGTCCAATTAGCTCACACAGAACTGGCTCATACCACCTAAGGCAGGAATTCTTAACCCAAGGTGCAAGCTTAAAAACTTGGCAATTTTTTCAATATAATAGATTTTTGTTTGTAATTCTATGTATCTTATTTTATGCGTTTAAAAATACTATTCTTTAGGAGTGCATTAGCTTTGCCAGACTGCCAAAGGAAACATGATATAAAAAAGGTTAAAAACCTCTGACACAAGGCATGGGGAACCAACCCGTCCCCTTAAGTGGGCATTCTAACCTTACTAAAACAGAGATAAAAAAGAAGAAACAAGGAAAAGAGAAACAAAGAGAGGTGATTTGTACTTCTTTTCCATTACTTTTTGCAATTTTCCCATGCAGTTTGAGCTACATTCACTCCCTAAGATTCACTCATCAGTCTTCTGAGTTTTCTTACTCTAAAATTCCTAGCCCCACTTCAGAAATTGGTGCTTTTGCTGATTATCAACAACCCCCATGCACAACCCCAAATGAAAACAATGCAAGAGACACCAACCCAATTTCCCATTCTGATTTTCAACCAAGTAGGCTTGAGTACCTAACACAGGGGAGAGGAGGCAGGAGGAGTGGCCCAATGTTCACTCCCAATTTTTAGGAAAGTAGAGAAGGGAAGGAGGAAAAAAAGGAAGGGGGCAACACACACACACACACATACACAGAAAGAGACAGAGACACACAGAGATAGAAAGACAGTGATAGAGACAGAGACAAAGAGAGACAGGGACAGAGAGAAAGAGAGACAGAGACAAAGAACAGAAAGCGTGATGGAGACAAAGAGAGAGACAGGGACAGAAACAGAGACAGAGACACAGAGAGATGGAGAGACAGAGAAAGAGAGAGACAGAGAGGAGAGAGACACAGAGACAGAACAGAAAAACCTATAGAGAGAGACAGACAGAGACATAGAGGAAGAGAGAGGCAGAGGGAAAGATAGACAGAGATACACAGAAAGACAGAGGGAGGATGGTAAGATGGTAACTACAAGGATGGGTTGGAGGAAGGAAATATCTGCTTTGGAAGTAGAAGGCTGGGGAATGGAATATAATCCGTACCTTGGTTCTTCTGTGGAAATCAAGTCTTATCCTAGGTTTCATGCCATCAGATTCTATAGCGACAACACACACACACACACACACACCCAAAAAAACTAGAGATAGAAAATAATATTCATCCCCATTCTCCTCCGTTTTCCCTCAGACTCCCCATTCAGACCTCATATTTACACTAACCACCTCATTTTGTTCGTGTTTTCTTTACCTATTCCTGGTAGTTTTTTTTCTTTTCCCTCTCTATTACCGCATGCATGTGTTTGCTTCTCTCCGTTTGTGTTTTGCACGGACATCTGTTTCACTTGTGACAGACAATAGCGAGTTCCTTCCCTCCTCCCGAATATCGAAGCAACCCTTGGTTTTCCCATCACTATGGAAACTTTGAAAAGGAAGGGGATGAGTGGGGAGGAGGATGGCCGCTAAAAGAACTTGGGGACTTGTTGATTGGTTGGCAGGTGATGAACCATGAAGTCAACGAAGGAGGTCCATCTGGGAATGGGGAGCTTAGGGAAAGGAACGTCAACAGAGACGAGAGGGAGGAGGAGAAGGGAAGAGAAAAATGAATAAGAATGGTAAAGAAAGCAACCAGAAGATGCAGCAACCTGAACTTGGTTGTTCCAATATGTAGTTCTCGAGTGTGAGATCTTTGAGCCCTGGGTTGGAAAAAAAAAACTTTGTTTTAGTATCACTCTACCAAAGAGTATCTGTAGAAAGTCTCAACCTCCTCATGCCTGAGTTTTCAGAAATAATAATCTACTAGCTTTGTGAAACTGAACGAGCCATTTCCTTTTCTCTGGGACTCAATTTTCTCATATGTAAAAAGAAGGATCCTGGATCAGGGGGGATGGAGAGAAGGGAGGGAAAAAATTTGGAACACCAGATTTTGCAAGGGTGAACGCTGAAAATTAAAAGTTAAAAAAAAGAATTATAGGAGAGATGTGAAGTGAAGCACAGGAGTGGACAGAGAATAGAAAAGGAAATTAATTTTGATACCTCAGTCCTCTTCTGTCATCTATCACCGTAATACTCAACATATTCTGTGGAATTTAATCCTTTCTTTTTTTCATCCTACTATATCCACACATTTCAGGAAAGGGCTGGTTCTGTAAATGATTGTATTGTAGACTTGGTTTGTAATCACGGATGAAATTATTTTCAATTCAATTGAATTCAGCAAGCATTTGTTAAGCACTTATTATATACCAGACACTGTGCTAAGCAGTGGGAATATGAAGACAAAAATAAAATAATTCATGCTTTTAAGGAGCTTATTGGAGGCAGCTAGGTGGTGAAGTGGATAGAGCACCAGTCCTTAAGTCAGGAAGACCTGAATTCAAATTTGACCTCAGACACTTAACACTTCCTAGCTGTGTGACCCTGGGCAAGTCACTTAACCCCAATTGCCTCAGGGAAAAAAAAGGAACTTATGCTACAAGGAGGGGGAAGGAAGAGGAGTAATGTTTACACAAAGAAGTACAAAATGCATGGAAAGGAACACAAGGAAGTTTTAGGGAAGAAAGAGCACTAACAGCCAAAAAACTAGGGAAATCACAAAATGCTTTGTGAAGGAACATAAGAAGTAGATATTGAGCTGATTGGTACTAGTAAATTCCAAGAGGTAGGAGTGAGGAAAAAGAACATTCCTAGCTTAGCAGGAGATGGAATATCATGAATAAGAAGCAGCAAGTATCCTTTTCTGGCAAGAGTGTAGGGTCCACAGAGGGGGGAATTTAGTCCCAACAAATAGATTGGAACCAGACTGCAAAGAGTTTTAAATGCCAAATAGGGTTTTGTATTTCATTCTTTAGGCAATTGGGGTTCCCTGAAGTTTCTTGATTGTGACATAATTAAACCTGTTCACTAGAAAAATCGATTTGGCAGCTGTGTGAAGCTTGTTTTGGAGAGAGAGAAGAGGCTAGATGTAGAGAGACCAATTAGGAGGATACTATTATAACCTAGGTGAAATGTGATGAACTAGGGCAATCAGCTTAATGAACATAAAAGAGACAAAACTTGGCAATTCCTTGGGATATGAAAGTGGTGAAGTTCATGAATCTGGGTAACTGAAAGGATGGTGGTACCCCTGACAAAAATAGGGAGTCTATTTTTTAAAAGGTGGAGTTTAGGAAGAAAGATAAGGAGCTTTGTTGTGGATGTAAGAAACCTATGAGATATACAGGTGGAAAATGTCCAGCAAGGGCAATGTCCTTCTCCCATTCCTGCAGTTTAGTGCCACAAAAACAAACTGATTCCTTGAATGGTAATAATAATAATAGCTAACATTTATATGTTTTATATATATGCATATATATGTATATATATATTTATATATAATATGTCTGCTTTGTACCAGGCACTGTGCTAAGCACTTTACTTTATCTTATTTGATCCTCACAACAGCCCTGAGAGGAAGATGTTATTATTATCCCCATTTTTCAGATAAAGTAACCAAGGCAAACTGGGGTTAAATGACTTGCCCAGTTCACATAGCTAGTGAGTGTCTGAGAACAGATTTGAACTCAGGTCTTTCTGACTCCAAATGTCCACCCTGCCACCTAGCTTGGGATGGGGACATGAAGAGAAGAGAGAGATTTAGTTCATGGTGTTTTAATTCTGTTCATTACAGGCAACTAGGTGGCTCAATGATTAAAGTATTGGGTACAGACTTAGAAGAATCCATCCTCCTGAGTTCAACTCTGGCTTCACACAAGTCACTTAACCTTATTTGCTTTAGCTTTCTCATCTGTAAAGAGGGCTGGAGAAGGAAATAGCACCTACTCCAATATCTCTGCCAAGAAATCCTAAATGGGGTCATAAAAAATTACACATGATTTAAAAATGACTCCACAACACATCTACCATTATTTCTATTTAAATTATACTTTTATCTTTAGTTTTATGAAGGATTGATGCTTAGGAGAGAAATGAGGTCTGTCCATGTAGATTTGAATGATCAAAACAGAAATGATAGTTGAGTCTACAAAATCCAATGGGA
Source organism: Myrmecobius fasciatus (assembly GCA_023553655.1). Lineage (NCBI taxonomy): Eukaryota > Metazoa > Chordata > Mammalia > Dasyuromorphia > Myrmecobiidae > Myrmecobius > Myrmecobius fasciatus. The sequence goes on from JAJPUD010000578.1 coordinate 459,879, forward strand.
TTACTGAGAGTATCAAAAAGGCCCAGAGAAAACCATTGAATAACTGCTTGGTAGTAAGACTTGAACAAAAGGAGAATGAGAAGAATCAGATAGGAAGTAATTACCTTTCTCATTTCATCCACAGGCATAGTGTTTAGGTATTGATTTTCAAACCTTCCCAACTTCCCTATTAATAAAGGATACCATCATTCTCCAGTTTTCCATTTACCATGAAATATCCATTCTAGGTACTTGCCCTCTCACCTTTCTGGATGCTGGTTCCTTTATTTTGGGATAGGATACTGTCCATGGAAGACACAATACTTTTTCAGAGATATTTCAGTGATTTCTCTGAGTACCAATTCTTGATTAATCCCTTTATAAAGTTTCCTTTTTCTATTATACAATATACCTCTCCTCTCATAGTACTTTTCAGAAAGACTTGCTTTCATCACTAAATCAAGATTTCTTTTTTCCCCTCATTTCAATCCTACCCTTTGCCACTTCACCCACTCTATTAACTTTCCATTCTCACAGTTAGGTTATTCTTCCCCCCCCCTCCCCATACACACAAAAAAACCCAAACTAAAAACTATTGATTCATTTGAGAGGTAAATGAGGAGGGCGAGATGAGGGAGGGAAATTAAGTCCATGGTGTTTTAGACCTGACTACTATAATTTCTATTTAAATTCTACTTTTATCTTTATCTAATTTGTGTTTTTAGAAATGTTTCAATCAACCTTGTAGTTATTACTTTGTTTTACATATGTATCATATGTTTTTAATAGTCTATAAAGTCTATATAAAAACTATTATAAAATAATCATGTTTATAAAGATGACATATATTGTTATTTATGTTTTCCTTAGTAATTATAATTTTCTCATGTTTCTGTTGTCTGAGATGTTTGAAAGTAGAATAATTATCTCCTTTTTTGTAGAAATATTTCAAATTAAACTGTGCATATCCTTTGATCCAACAATACTACTACCAAGTCTAGATCTTAAAGAGATCATAAAAAGGTAAAAGGACCTACATATATATGTAGCAGCTCTTATTGTGGTGGCAAAGAATTGGAAATTGAGGGGATGTCCATCAATTGGGGAATGGTTGAACAAGCTGTAGTATATTAATATAATGGAATACTATTGTTCTATAAGAAATTATGAACAGGCAGATTTCAGAAAAACTGGACTTACATGAACTGATACTGAGCAAAGTGAGCAGAATTAGAACACTGTGCACAGTAACAGAAACATTGATGATAAATTATGATACATTTAGTTTTTCTTAGCAATACAATGATCCAAAATAATTTCAAAAGACTCATGATGGAAAATGCTATATACAAACCAGAGAAGGTACTATGGAGTCTGAAAGCAGATCAAAGTATACTATTTTCATTTTTTTTTCTTGCAGATTTTCCCTTTTGCTTTGATTCTTTTTTCACAATATGACTAGTATGAAATGAAAACATTTAACATATGTATAACCTGTATCAGATTACTTACTGTCTTGAAAAGGGCAGAATGAAAGGAAAGAGGGAGAAAAATTTGGAACTCAAAATCTTACAAAAATGAATATTGAAAACTCTTGGAATTGGAAAAAATAAAATACTATTAAGTATAAAAAAGAAGTATTTTAAATGCCTCTCATTCATTGAACGCAATCATTTTTCAATGATTAAGCTTAAGTGTGCAAAGTATGCCACTTTATATTGCACCTTGAGCTCTTTTACTTTTTGAAATGTATTATTCCATATCCCTCCTGTGGTTTCTGGTGGATACATCGTAGTCTTGTGTTATACACATTTCTTTTCCTTAATGTTTGAATATCTTTCTCCTGAATATCAGCTTATCATTGGAATTTAATTACCTATGTGTGTTGGAGTTAGTACTATGAGGTTTTTTCCCCTTCAAGAGGTGATCTATGGATTCCTTTGGTTGGTACTTATTCAGAATTTCTGGGCAATTTTCTTGTATTGTTTCTTGAATTGTGTAGTGCTCCAATTTTTTGACTTGTATTTTTATGGGAGGGTCTAAGATCTTTAAGTTGTCTCTGATCATCCTGTCTTCAAGATTTAATGTTTTGATCCACAAGATGATTTCAGAAAGACCTGGAGAGACTTATGTGAGCTGATGTTAAGTGAAGTGAGTAGAACTAAGAGAACATTGTACATGGCAACAACAAGATTAAATGATGATCAATTGTGATGGATGTGGATCTTTTCAACAATGATGTGATTCAGGGCAGTTCCAATGGTCTTGTGATGATGAGAGCCATTTGCACCCAAAGAGAAAACTGTAGGCACTGAGTGTGGATCACAACATGATATTTTTACTTTTTTTGTTGTTTGCTTGCGTTTTGTTTTCTTTCTCATTTTTTCCCTTTTTTGGACTGATTTTTCTTGTGTAGCATGATAACTGGGGAAACATGTATAGAAGAATTGCATATGTTTAATATATATTGGATTACTAGCGACCTAGAGGAGAGGATGGGAGGTAAAAAAAATTTGAAACACAAGGTTTTGCAAGAGTGAATGTTGAAAACTATGCATATTTTTTTTATTAAAAGCTTTTTATTTACAGAACATATGAGTGATTTTTCTACATTGACCTTTGCAAAAACTTTTTTTTTGTTCTAAGCTTTTCCCCTGCTGCCCCCCACCCCCACCCCTAGATGACAGGTAATCTAATACATGCTAAATATGTTAAATTATATGACAAATCTAATATATGTGTACATATCTATACAGTTATCTTACTGCACAAGAAACATCAGATCTAGAAAGAGAGAAAAAAAAAACCTAAGAAGGAAAACAAAATGTATGTAAATATTCACAGAAAGCGTTAAAATGCTGTGTTGTGGTCCACACTCAGTTCCCTCAGGCCTCTCTCTGTATGTATATCTCTATCTTCATCGCTGAACAATAGGAACTGGTTTGAATCACATCATTGTTGAAGAGAACCATGTCCATCAGAATTAATCATAGTATAGTCTTGTTGCTGTGTATAATGTTCTCCTGGTTCTGCTGATTTCACTCAGCATCAGTTCATGAAAGTCTCTCCAGGCCTCTCTGAAATCGTCCTGCTGGTCTTTCTCACAGAACAATAATATTCCATAACATTCATATACCATAATTTATTCAGCCACTCTCCAATTGTTGGGCATCCATTCAGTTTCCAATTTCTTGCCACTACAAAAAAGGCTGCCACAAACATTTTTGCACATGTGGGTCCCTTTCCCTCCTTTAAGATCTCTTTGGGATATAGGCCCAGTAGAAACACTGCTGGGTCAAAGGGGATGCACAGTTTGATAACTTATTGAGCATAGTTCCAGATTGCTCTCAAGAATGGTTGGATCCATTCACAGTTCCACCAACAATGTATCAGTGTCCCAGTTTTCCCACATCCCCTCCAGCATTCATTGTTATCTTTTCTGGTCATTTTAGCCAATCTGACAGGTGTAGTGGTATCTCAGAGTTGTCTTAATTTGCATTTCTCTGATCAATAGTGATTTGGAGCATCTTTTCATGTGACTAGAAATAGTTTCAATTTCTTCATCTGAAAATTGTCTTCATATCTTTTGACCATTTATCAATTGGAGAATGGCTTGAATTCTTATATATTTGAGTCAATTCTCTATATATTTTAGAAATGAGGCCTTTATCAGAATCTTTGAATGTAAAAATATTTTCCCAGTTTACTGCTACCCTTCTAATCTTGTCTGCATTCATTTTGTTTGTACAAAAACTTTTTTAATTTGATATAGTCAAAATTATCTATTTTGTGATTAATGATGACCTCTAGTTCTTCTTTGGTCACAAATTCCTTCCTTCCTCCTCCACAGGTCTGAGAGGTAAAATATCCTACATTGTTCTAATTTGTTTATAACATCATTCTTTATGTCTAGATAATGAAGCCATTTTGACCTTATCTTGGTATATGGTGTTAGCTGTGGGTCAATGCCTAGTTTCTTCCATACTAGTTTCCAATTTTCCCAGCAGTTTTTGTCAAATAGTTTTTATCCCAAAAGCTGGGGTATTTGGGTTTATCAAACACTACATTACTATTGTCTTTGAGTATTTTGTCCTGTGAACCTAACCTATTCCACTGATCCACTACTCTATTTCTTAGCCAGTATCAAATGGTTTTGATGACCACTGCTTTATAATATAGTTTCAGATCTGCTGCAGCAAGGCCATCCTCATTTGGAAAGCTATGCATATGTCTTGAAAATAAGAAGCTTTAAAAAATTTAAACAATTTAAAAAAAGATTTAATGTTCTGGTTGTATAGAGATTACATTCTTTTAACATAATTATCTTTTGCTTCCCTTCTTCCAGATTGTTCCAGATTGTAATTTGTATTCCAAATAACTTGTTCTTTTTCACTTCTCTGGAGTAAGCAGCCAATGTAGTTACAAGTTTTTTTTTATTCTGCCAACTATTTCTGCTGTGCAAGTCATGAATTCTGATTTCCCAATTTAATTTTTCTCTTGAGTCTTTTAGGAACACCCTAATGTGAATCCATGCTTGTAGAAGGCCACAGACAGTGGGGGAACTCTGGGTGAGGCATAAGACCCTTCAGCCCAGAGGGAACCTGCTGACAATGTCTGGTTGGGCTCTCATCTCCCCTTGGGGGCTTCTCAGCCTTCCATATAAATCAGGAGGGCTTGACAGACCCTTTAAATTATTTCTCTATTCACTTTTCCAATTTTTGTCTTTTATCATATTGGTGATAATTTTGTGGATTTTATATATTGCTATTTATAATCTTACTTTTTCTGATTCTCTTTGGTTTTCTAAGCATATCATTTATGTCATTCACAGAAATATTTTTGCCTCCTTTTAATTGATGCTTGTTTCTTTTTGTTTTCTTTTATTATTGCTATAGATAGTATTTTTTAGAACTGTCAAACAATTATAGTGATAACGAAAATCCTTGCTTCAGCCCAGAATTTACTGAGGGAAGAGAATAAGCACTTGTAAAGCATTTGCTATATGTGCTCCAAATTGTGCTTTACAAGCATTATTAAGTCTTATTCCTGAATCTTCCCCTTCCACTTGCAACAACAATAAAAGCATTTCAGTAAAATCAATGGATACTACAATTACAAGCAAGAAGGAATTAGATTTCATATAGAGGGACTGAGCAAAAATATTCAGAATTAATATCCTTGGAAGAAGGAATGATCTCAACAGCAATTAATGTTAGCACATGAAAATATCTGAGATTACTTTAATTCTAATTATCTGCTGTAGTTTTTTGTCTCCACCTAGCTAATAAAAGTTATTCAAACAAAAAAATCTGAATGCTCCTATAAAGTATAAAATTCTCTATTTGCAGGTTTGTGAGATCCTGTCCCTTTTTTACTTTTATATGTATATTTGTTTACCTCCTTTAGAATTTATTCAATTGGGATTGGTCCCCAAGACCATCATATCTGTGTATTTATAAAAGGATTCTACATGGATTGGAACTCATAGTTCCAATGTAGTCAATGGGGAGCCAAAGAATTTTTTTTTGGTTGCTGTTTTTAGCAGAAGAATAACATGGCTGGAGTAATACATCTGAAAGATTACAAAAATTACATTGTAAAAAATGGAATGTAGAGGCTAGAGTCTAAAGGCAGAAAGAGCAATTATAGTTACAAAATTTAGGTGACAAGAAACAAGGGCCTGACAAATAGAAACAGAAAATAGTGGACAGACGTGAAACGTTGTGGTTGGGGAAACAGGACTGATTGGCAATTACATTTAGGAAATGGAGAAGAGATAAGATCAAAAATACTTCTAAATGATAGTGTCTCACTAGGAAATAAGAAAAAAAGGAAGGATGGTGATGTTTGGTGATATTTTTTAGGTTAACTTTGAACATTAGTTCTTTTTACATAAACACACAACTAAGATGTATATTTTCCTTACATTGCTTGATTTCTCTCTCCTTATTCCCAAAGACAGAAACCATGACTTACATTAGATTAGTAACTCCTGAAGACTAAGGACTATATTCTACTTGCTCTTTTAGTAGCATTTATAGCAAGGTTTTTACTTCAGGGAATCAATCCTTAGTTAATGGTACTGAGTATGTCTCTTATGATTTTTGTCTCCCAATTAACTTTGAGGTAGACCCAAACAAAATATTTTGATTTCCCTCTAATGTGAATCCTCTTTGTCAGGAAGAAGCCCAACTAGCTACTATCAGATATAACCAATTCCTAGACTATGCAGTTTGCATAGAGTGATTGTGAGGATAGAACTCTTTTGTCTATCAATCACTCAAATCTCTATTCATCTTTTAACTACCTTTGAGAGATTGATTAGCAATAGGTAGGCAGGTTTGGGACCTGGTCTGCTAGGTGCACTCCATCTGGTTCCTTGACCCCTCCCTCTGAGTTCTTGCCTTTACTTCTCTGGTCGATGTGAAACACCCCCCCCCCCACAACTGTATTTCTTCTATAAAAAGATGTTTGGTCTTTGGTCTGAAAGAGATGGCCAAGTGACTTTCTTTTTACTAAAGTTCTGCTTATGATGATCTTTGCTAAGTTTTTTCCATTAAGTCCACTGTGAGATTACTCTCTCTCTCTGTGCCTTCCCTCTAATGGCATCTTTCTCCTTACTCTAGCTAACTCAGGCTAGTCTGCTAAATTCCTCTGTGGACAACCTGCCAGTCAATGGCTTACTCCTACCTCTTGGGAGTATTTCCTTTCTCCTGGTTAATTGTGAGTTCCTTTAAGGAACTTATCTTTTCCTTGTTAATTATATGCTCTCCCAATTTTATTTCATATTTGCCTCTTATTTTTTCTGTAAACTCTTTTCCTAAATAAACCTGCCTTTTGGCAAAGAGAATGGCCACTGTAGATTTGTCATGTTTGAGCTAGGTATTACTAGCCCGACCTCAATATCTCCACATGCTATGATGATGTATAATTTGATATCAATGTAGAGGGGGATTACATGCCATGAAGTATGTACCAGAGCTCCCCTGGTAATTTCAGAGAACATTTGTGCTTTGATGCTGATGGAATTTAGCACTTTTAAGTTGATAAAGCAATTTCCTAACAAGTCACTGGGTAGGTAGAGGCATTTTTGGTGGTGGTGTTTCAGTCACACTTGCTATGACCCTATTTGGAGTTTTTTTGGCAAAGAGACTGGAGTGCTTTGCTATACCTTCTCCAGCTCATCTTAGAGGTGAGGAAACAGGCAAAAAAGCTTGAGCACCTTACCTCACTGTCACACTGCTAGGTATCTGAGACTGGTTTTGAACTCAGATCTTCCTGACTCCAGGCCCAGATTTAGATTTCTATCTACTATGTCACCTACCTGCCAGTGCTGACATTGTAAATGATAAAAGGAAACTGACTCCATCTTTTTTTTTAAACCTTTTTATGGGGCAGCTAGGTGGCGCAGTGGATAGAGCACCAGCCCTGAAGTCAGGAGGACCTGAGTTCAAATCTGGTCTCAGACACTTAACATGCCCTAGCTGTGTGACCCTGGGCAAGTCACTTAACCCCAACTGCCTCAGCAAAAAAACAAAACAAAACAAAAACCTTTTTATTTTCAAAACATATACAGTCTTCAATATCCACCCTTACAAAACCTTGTGTTCCAAATTTTTTTTCTCCTTCCTCTCCTCTTACCCCCTCCCAACAACAGCAAGCAATCAAATATATGTTAAACATGTGCAATTCTTTTATACTTATTTCCACAATTATGTTACACAAGAAAAATCAGATCAAAAAAAGAACAAAATGGAACAAAATGCAAGGAAACGATAACAAAAAGTGAAAACGCTGTGTTATGATCCACACTCAGTTCCCACAGTCCTCCCTCTGGGTGCAGATGGCTCTCTTCATCACAAGACCATTGGAAGTGGCCTGTTGAAGAGGCAAGTGTGGGACAGTGACCACTAACTCAAAATAATTCAAACTGGCATTTCTCGGAGCCAGAGGAGAAAACAGTTTATTCAATTCCTACAGGAAAGGAGCATTGCCTTCACCAGAATCTAGTGAAGTGAGGCAAAGGGCAGGCAACAGAGTAGGTTTTTTAATACCCTAAAATAACTATCATATCTTGAGCCCTAGTTGTCCCTGACAGTATCAAGGCTCACAATCTGTACTCCATTCTCAGCATACAAGAATAAAGAGACTATAGATTACAAAGCATTTTGTGCTGTGTGAGATTAAGCAAGGGTACAAGCAAGAGGTTTTTTTCTGGAACTGCAACCCCAAACTATGGCAGAAATCAGTTTCATGTCCATCCCACTTAATACCTTCTCTTTTTGTGTTCATTTGAGGACTTCTCACACCAATTCCAGTACAATTTTTCAATTTCTATATCGATATCATCTTTGGGACTTTCCCTATCTTCTTGACTTATGGGCGCCCACCCTTGATTCCTCATTAACTGGATGTTACAGAAGTTACAGGATAGGAAACTCCACCTCTCATTACATAGCCAGTCCCTGCTCCCAAGAAACATATTCTTTTGGGAAAAAATAGACTCCACCCTTGATTATTTCTTGATGTCCTCGTGAGCTTCAGTTTTCTAATTTAAGTTTCATTTCACCAATTTAGTTTTCATAACTGTGGAAAACAAACGCCCATCCATTTCTCACAGCCATGTTCACCAGAATTGATCATCGTATAATCTTGTTGCTATGCATATTCTCTAGGTTCTACTCACTTCACTTAGCATTAGGTTCATGTAACAACTCCATTTTTTATCTCTCTCCTTTTTGCCTAGTGATTTAGGACAATCAGAGCCTTTCCTTAGAAAGATCAAGCATCTAATTGGTGCTCTTTCTGACTGCATAGTGGCTTTGAGTCCAGGAAAGCAAGTGTCTTATACTTAGGCATGCACAGAATTAGGTCTAAGATGAAATACTGATGTAATATTCCCTCAGACTGAGTAAAATAGTCAATATGAATCGTTTGCTTCTTAAAGTCTTGGTCAGTGAATATTTGCAAGTCTTCCTTTTGTCTGAGGAAATTGAGATGGATATTGTACAATGAATTTATTTTTTTGAATCTAAATAAGAGCCAAATTTAAGCTTTAAATAATATCCTTGGGGGATCCAGGGTGAGGAACATAAATAGCCAAAGACAAAAGAGCCTGACCCCTTCTCTTTTTCTGAAATTCCTCTAAGTTTGAACATTCCAGATTCAGAAACTGAAAGGGACCTTTTTAGTGAAGAGAAAAAGGGCAAGTAAGCAGCCTACCTTCTGGACCCATTAATGATCGTGTAACAATAGATAAGACTTTTTTTTTTTTTTCAAATTTGCTTTTAACAGGACATTGTATGGTTTATGTAAAATGGTGAATCTCAAGCTAAACAGATTTTATTGATGTGATGTATAATCTTTAAAACATCAGACTCTCCTTTTAGGTGAAGTTTACTAACTGTGTTACTGCTCACAGATGAAATGAGTGTTTTACTAATACATCTAGTAAATGATGTCCTAAGATTTTTTCAGATTAAAAAAAGTGTTAAGGTGGTTTCAAACACACACACACACACACACACACACACACACACACACACACACACA
>JAJPUD010000578.1:469419-593494 GCA_023553655.1 Myrmecobius fasciatus
ACACACACACACACACACACACACACACACACACACACACACACACACGAATTCAAGTCCCTTAATAGGCTGAGAGAACTGCAAATTATCTTCCTGAGCAGGTTTTCAAATACATATACATTGTGTGTGTGACTGAGAAAATAGCTACCTATTACACTAGCTATACATCAGTCAAAAGCCTAATCTGAGAATCTACTATGGGCCCTGAACTGTTAAGTATACAAAAGCAGTGATTTCAAGAAAATGAAAAATATAAAAAATGAGTGGCTATTCTTCAAAAATTTAGTAAACTATTTTGTTTCTTAAATGTTTATCTTTATTGAAAAACTAGGAATTCAAAATAACAGAACTGAAAAATGACTAATCTGTCAAATTGTTCCTAACAAAAAAAAGTATAATCCTAAAAAAATTTGCCCTGCCCTGCACATAAATATAGTATAAATCTGTTTAATTCTACAGCACAAGTTTCAAATTATCTTGATATTCATGATGGAGAAATGAAAGGAAAAAGGAGAAGAAAAGGGAGAAGAGATCTAGTAGTAGAAATTAACTATCTCCTAAAATACAGAACCACTCTTATTTGAAGGGGAGCAGGAAAGTGAGGTCAGAGAAACTCATAGATTACCAAATATTTTGGCATATCCAGTTGTGATGACTGATAGTTCTAACTAGAATAATGTCCTTTTAAGACTGATAGCCAGGGTAAGTTCCTAAGTTCCACCAATAAATAAGGTTCCAAAATCTATATTCAGAACTTCCTTTGGAATAATTCCTTCATCTTCAACCTCATCCCCAAGCTTCTTCCACCAAAGTGCTTGTTTCTCTATTAGTGTGGCAAGATGGGCTTGCTTGGCTCTAGCGGCCACAGCTCGAGATCTGCTTATGAAGAGTTCAGCCTCCTGTTCTGTAATCTCTCTCAGATTTGGCACACCTATAATAAATGAAGAGTGGCACATGATATAGTAAATAGGGCTTTGGAATTGGAATCATGAGGACCTGGGTTCAAATCCTGCCTTAGATACTTACACTTTCTATATGCTTGACTCTGGGCAAGTCACTGACCCCACTCCTAAACCTCAATTTCTTTATCTGCAAAATGTGGGTAGGGGATAGTTGGATTAGACAGACTCTAAGGTCTCTTTCTATTCCAAACCTATGCATCTCCATCATCTCCATCTCCATCAACTAGGAACTTAGGAGGACAATGGTCTGAATTCTGTGTAGATTACAACAATGTACCAAATGACCATTACTCTCATCTATGGGTGATATTTGCTTGTTTGGAAGTTATATTATGGTTTCATGCTATCATCATAAAAAAATTACCTAGGCCTAATTAAGAAGCATCACAGAACTGTGTAAATTTTGTAAAAAGTTGATTTTTTGGGGGAATAGTAATTACTAAAAAAGGAAAACACAACCCAATAAACATCAGTTGCTGTAAAACAGAAAGAACTGTGATATGATTAAATGAAAGGTGACAGGGAATAGAGAGGGATTAAGAATGTGGAATTTTTTTTCCTGAAAATATTGTTTAAGTAAAACTATTTTTGGAGACAAGTGGCTGGACTAGATAGGTAATTAGTAAATGGTCCTTCTCTGTATTTTTTGATCTGACATGTTCTATGGAATTTGTTTACTAGAAAAAGCACACATGGAATTCAGCACTTACTTATCAATTGCTCAATGTTGGTTCTGATCTGAGCTTGCAAAGCTTCCCTTCGCTGCTGAGCTCGCTCTTCTGGGGCCCTCCCTAGAAAATAGTGCCCCAGCTGCTCTTGAGCCTTGGTGTGGAGTTCCCGGCTAGCCACATATGACATTTCAGAGCCCTGGAGAAAGATTAAAATAAATATCATGAGGACATATGTAATAATTTCTCTCTCATCTATCTTAAATAGGATAAAAATTTGGAGTAAAGTAAAGGGAGACTACAGATGGCAAAGCAGGAAGGCAAGGAGATAAAGCTGAAGGAGGAGAAGATCTAGATTAGCAGCAATAGAGTCAATGCTTATTATCATTGGTAAAGTGCTAGAAAAATAGATTTTATTTTAACATCTGTATGTGCTTTTCAGAAAAATAGTTTAGTTATTATTTCCCATATAATTATCAGCATAACTTGGGGATAGATTGTTTGCAACAGGACAGAAAAACCATGGTTATTTAGAATCCTTGATCATAAATTATTTTTGGATAGCTTGGTTTTCCAACAATCTGAAAGGCAATAATCCTTAAAAGGATCAAAACTCTTTTTTAAAATTTTTAAGTGGAAATGTTTTTAAAATATACTATATATATTTAATTGCCTTCTTACATAGAAGATACTGAGTTTAATAAACTGAGAAGTGGATGTTTATAGGTAAGCCTCTTCTCAAATGGACATTTCTATATATGGCCTATAACATACAATTTTTACATTGGTTGACTTTTCATATATACTTAACACAACTCACCTGCATTCCTTAATTCCTTTTATCTAACTGGAAGGGAAATCAAAAATATTTTCTGATCAAATTCTCCCAAAGAAGCTGAACCAAGAACAGTGCCTGGGAACAGGCATTCCCAGAAGGATCTTTGGTTAGCGAAGCAAGGATATTTTCTGCAACAGATTCTTCTTACCTAGCTGCTGTATCCTGTAGTTGGTTTGCAACCATAGTTCTGCTTTATGAAGCAACTTTTAATGTCATGGAGAATGGGGACATGTTGGAATTGGAACAGGAGATGATCATTAATCATGATTTTAAATTACTAGAATTAATGCTTCCCTCCACTGGTGAAGACTATTAAGAGGACATCCTCAAAGAAGGAATATATCCATACAGAAGGTTATCATAAAGGAACAAAACACAATCTACATTCACAAAGAACATATAAATGTATACTTTTAAATTATGCCATGTATATATTTCTTATTCCTATTCTTCTTATAACTATGAAACATGGTGTGTAGGATCTTTTCATTATTGCTATCTACAACATATAGTAAAAATATAAATAAGATTTCCTGTGACAGGAACCCACTTACTGAGTGTTGTTTGATATAATCATCAACCTTTTGCTTGAGTTCCATTCTACATGCATCAGTAAGTTCAGGGAATCCTTGCCAAGAATAAGACATTTTCTTTTTCTGATGGCATTTTCTTAAGAATTTAAGAACCTAAAAATGACAGGAAAAGATAATGATGAATGCTGGAGGAGATGTGGGAAAACTGGGACACTGATACATTGTTGGTGGAACTGTGAATGGATCCAACCATTCTGGAGAGCAATTTGGAACTATGCTCAAAAAGTTATCAAACTGTGCATCCCCTTTGACCCAGCAGTGTTTCTATTGGGCCTATATTCCAAAGCGAGCTTAAAGGAAGGAAAGGGACCCACATGTGCAAGAATGTTTGTGGCAGCCCTTTTTGTAGTGGCAAGAAACTGGAAACTGAATGGATGCCCATCAATTGGAGAATAGCTCAATAAATTATGGTATATGAATGTTATGGAATATTATTGTTCCATAAGAAACGACCAGCAGGATGATTTCAGAGAAGCCTGGAGAGACTTGCATGAACTGATGCTGAGTGAAATGAGCAGAACCAGGAGATCATTACACATAGCAACAAGACTATACAATGATCAATTCTGATGGAGGTGGCTCTCTTCAACAATGAAATGTTTCAAACCAGTTCCAATTGTTCAGTGAAGAAAGCCATATACACTCAGAGAGAGGGATATGAAATGTGGACCACAACATAACATTTTCATGCTCTCTACTGATGTTTACTTGCATTATGTTTCCCTTCTCAGATTTTTTTTTTGTAGATCCGACTTTTCTTGCACAGCAAGATAAATGTAAAAATATGTATACACATATTCGATTTGTCAAGTATTTTAACATAATTAACATGTAGTAGACTTCTTGCCATCTAGGGGAGGGGTAGGGAGTGGGGGGGGGAAATTTGTAACAGAAAGCTTTGTAAGGGTCAAGTTTGAAAAATTACCCATACGTATGTTTTGCAAATAAAAAGCTTTAATAAAAAAAATAATTTAAGAGCCTAAAGGTGAATAAAAAAGTTTGTAGTTTTCTCTTTTACTTGTGACAGTTATTTATGAGGCTTTTAACAAGATTGACAAATTATCACAATAAATTACCATTCTTGATCCACAAAGTTCCATATTTCTTTCTTACAGATGAGATAACAAAGGATAGTGGAAAAAACATTATTGGACTAGGAAATTAAAAAATACTAAGCTCAGGGGCAGCTAGGTGGCACAGGGGATAGAGCACTGGCTCTGAAGTCAGGAGGACATGAGTTCAAATTTGACCTCAAATACTTGGCAACTTACTAGCTGTGTGACCCCAGGCAAGTTGTTTTTGCTAGGCAGTTGGGGTTAAGCAAACAAAAAAAGTTTAATATCTAAGATATAAAAGTAATTGATTCAATATGTAATATTCTCCAATAAATAGTCATAGTAAAAAAAATAGTACAGGCAATTCTCAAAAGTTGAAAGCTATCATTAAGCATATTTTTAAAATGCTACAAATCACTAATAGACTTGAAAAACAACTGAAAATGCACCAGATTGAATGTTGATGGGAAAAGCCAAGAAAAAAATAGCATCGAGTCATTCTTTTTCTAGTTTGGCACAGGAAGACAGAGAAATTTATACAAACTATGGACAGAGTCTGACCAAGAGCATGGCCACAGAGCACTCCAACACTAATGTGTATCAGGGGGAAAAAAAAAGAAACATTCTCTAATTCATATAATTCATGATAGAGAGGTAAACTGACTCATAACAAAGAACTTAGATATATATTGTTTTGGATATGGTGAAAGCAGAAATTTGTTTTCCTTGAATATATGTTCTTGTGACAGGATTTTGTTTTCCTTTTGTACTCATCTGGAAGTTGGGATGGGGAGAGGGAGACTAGATTGGGAAGTATTGAAAGTGGAATTTTGTTAATTGAAAAAATAAAACGTAATTTTTTAAAAAAAGAAAGCAACTTAGAACTATATCAAAAAAATCACTGAAATTTGTATATTCTTTCACTCAGCAATACTATTACTAGTTTTATACTCCAAAGAGAACATAGACAAAGGAAAAGAACCTACATATAGAATGATTTTTGTTGTAATTAATGTAATTAAATATTATTATGCTAGAAAGAGATGGATTCAGAGATACCTAAGAAGGCTTGTATGAACTGATACAGAGTGAGCTGAGTTGAATCAGGAGAACAATTTATATGTAATACAAATTTATACAATTATTTATCACAAAGTAATGTGAAAAATGAAATTAAATAACTTAAGAATGCTAATAATGTAGTGACTTATGACTTCATAAAACTGATAAATATGGTTAGCATCTCTTGGAAGAGAGGTACATACTATGGGTAAAGAATGATATAGTATGTAGATTTCTTTTGCTTAACTATATTATTTCTTCTAAGAGAGAGCTGTAGTTAGGGGGAGTTGTGTATAGGGTAGTTTGTAAACAGTGATAGTGATTCCCTCTCAAAACAAAAGCATTTTTAAAAATGCATAGTAAAGACAGAGGAAATTCCAAAAGGGAAATACAAGTAGGGCAGTTTTACTACAACTATATTAACTTTATTATGTATTATAGAAGCTTATGGTTTCTGTTCTTTTTATACTGAAATGTTCACATTAAACTTAAAACAAAAACTAAAATTATAATTTAAGAAATGTACAATCACTGTAGTATAGAAATCATATCATGATTATCATCCATGCATGAAATGAAAATTATTTAAACATAAGGAGACCTAATTTAATAACTCACTGCTCTCTGAAGGATGACTGCTGCCTTATACTCCCTTAGAGACTGCTTTTGTTGACTAAAGTTTTTCCTCTCTTTATATCCTCTCCAGTGTTTCTGGATAATCAGTGCTGATTTTTCCTCCATTTCTTGGATATGTTTTCCCACTTGACCTACAAAAAAAACAAAGAATAAATTAAAGCACACTCAATTTTACTGCTTCCAAATTTTGGTATCAAAAGTGTGGTAATTTCTTTAGTCTTTCATCCTTCGCACTTTTTTTCATTTTTCTTTTAAAAATATTACTGAGTAGCATCATAACACACAGGAAAAAAGGCCAGCCTTCGAGACAGGAAGATGTGGGTTCACGTTCTGTTTCTGATACATTCTGGCCACACAATATTAAGCAAAGCCACTTAGTCTCCCAAGAGAACCTCTACAACTATAAAGCTGTATTGGTAAAGTAAGTTTTCTCACTGAGAACATCCCTAAACTTATGAAAAGACAAGTCCGAACCATCTCCTCATTCCTCCCCTAAGTTTTATCTTTTGTTTTTACACAGTTATCATTTCTCCTTCATCTACTCCCCTAACCTTACTTGACATTACTATGCCAAAGTAACTGACAGGACAACTGGCCAGTGTCTAACTCATTATACACCCAAAGTCATCTCTGTTGTTGTTCAGTTGTTTTCAGTCCTGACTCTTTGTTGCTATCCATGACTATGTTGCTATCCATTCCATTATTTAACAAAAAAGAGGAGGATTTCTAACTCATTTGGGGTTTTCTTCTGCAGTGGTTTTCCAATTCCTTCTTCAGCTCATTTTAGAGATGAGGAAATTGAGGTAAACAGGGTGAAGTGACCTGCCCAGAGTTACACAACTAGTAAGTATATGAGGCAGGATTTGAACTCAGGAAGATGAGTGTTCCTGACTCCAAGCCTGGCACTCTATCCACAGCAGGGCCTAGTTGCTCTTATCACTCTTCCATAAAGAAGACGGATGTGTATTTCATCTTTTCTTCCCTAAGACCAAGCCTGGTCATTAAAATCAATCAATTAATATTTATTAATAAGCTCACTAACCAAGAAACAGGCACTGTGAATAGTTTTCATTCTTCCTTTCTAATCTCCCTTTGTGTTCCATATTGGCCTTGAGTTTTTAGAGATAAATTCCTTCTTGGGATTTCCCATTATTTAACTGTTCACTCCTGGGTAACATAACTAAAGAACAATGGTCCTTCTTTGCTGGTATTCAGATTGTTATATTAGTGGCATTCACCCACTGAGTGTTAAATTGTCATAGTAATGAAAAGGTGCTCCAATCAAAATGACAGGTACAATATGATGGAATTTAAAAAAGAAATTCATAAAATATTAAGTGGGCACTCTTACAGATGGGATACTGACTTTCCCACAGGGAAGAAAGCATAACTTTCACCAGGCAATGAATACTTAGAGAAAGAGAATTTCATGAGTAACTAGAAAAGATTTCCAGTGTTTTACTCCATAGGCTCCTAAGTACTCAGGAAGCAGCAGAGTAGAGTAAATGGCTCTGGTTTAGAAGTATGTCCCATAGACATTAGGCTTCTAATGACTACTGGTGAAAGCAGTGATAAAGGAAGACCATGTTGCTATCCATTCCATTATTTAACAAAAAAAGGGGAGGATTTCTAACTCAGTTCTAAGACCTAATATGATAGTGTGATATAGTAAGAGAACATTTTCTCTGGAGTTAAGAAAACCAGAGCTCAAATCCCACCTTTGATATGTACCACCTGTGTGACCTAAGGCAATTAACTGCACTTCACTGGCCTCAGTTTCATTCTATACAGAATGAAGCAGCTAATTACACTAGATGGTGTCTGAATCTCCTTTCAGCTTTAAGTCTAAGATACTAGGGTCCTTTGAGTCCTGACTTGCATACCAGCTCTATGAGTGTGGTTAAATTACTGAAGTTATCTTCATTTTAACTCCATATCCCTAAAATGGGAATACATCTACTTACACTACCTAGTTATCAAGAGGTAATTTAATTCAACCTATATCTTAGCACAAATTCCTATGGTACATCCACACCACCTGCTCATTGGGACATCCCTTGATAACCTACAGTACAGGAGAAATCACCATCTTCCCAGGATAACCAATTCTTGATCTGAACAATTTTTTCTCATATTGTGTTATAATCTGTCATGCTGGGTACAAAATCCAACAGTGAGACATTCTCTGCCTTCAAAGAATGTATGTTCTCCTAAGCATTCTTTTTTGAGGACATCTCATTTAGCTCACATTTAGGGAACTGAAACCCCCAATAAGTGAGGCAATAATAAGAAAACAAAGCCACCATATCAAACTATCTATCAAACAACTCTTTCATGATTATCATAGAGTTGTAAAAAGTTTTACTAAAATCCATACTTATTATGTCCAAGGCATTATTCCAACAACTCTGTAAAAAAAAAAAAAAGGATATAAGGAATAGTATTATCTATTCTTGTTAACTCATGCAGGCTCATAGGGATCACTGCTTAATTTGTCAACTATTCTTAAATTCTTTCTTATTAATGATTTTTCTAGGCATAAAGGTCAGGCTTATATGCTTACACTCTGGAAAATTGAAATTCTTCAACCTTTTGCAAACTTGAGATGTGCTCATCTCAAATTCTGTGACAAGACTTCCTGTCTGGATACCTTTTCAGAGATTGCCACGAAAAGCTTGAGCAGAATGGATAAAGTGCTGGATTTTTAAGTTGGGAAAATCTAGCTTCAAAATTGCTTGCAAAATGGACTTCTTGATGACTGTGAACACTTTAACTTCTCTCTGCCTTAGTTTCTCCTCCATAAAATAGATAACAGGATACTTTTAGTATCTAATCCACAATACTGCTGTAATGATCAAATAATAAAGATGTATATAAAATGATCTACAAGCTTTACATCTATAAAATGAGAGTAATCTTTGCTATTGACATAGTTTGACATTTTGTCTGGGCCTGTTGCTATGAACCCTTTGAAGGATGGCTTTGTTTTCTTATCATCTCCTCACTTATTTGAGGGTTTCAATTCCTCTAATTATTTTTTATTCTCAGTCCAAAGTTCATTCTCATTGATAGATAAAAAGAAAATGAGAGTTGAGTATTTTTGTCTTCCGTAATTATCATATAATACTTTTTTTAGGAAGTCCTCTAATAGTTCTTTTAAATTTCCTTTTGTTTTACTTTGCATTTATCACAAAATCATTCTAGACACTTAGCATTTTTGACATGTAATAGGACTATTCCACTCACTTTACTGTTAACTTCCCTAGTTTTCATCTTCTGTACATGTTCTTTTTAAAAATCTACGGTGGTGGATCAGTTTCCTGTGCAGCCATAGCAGTCTCTTCCAATTGCTTTGTACTCAGTATTTTCCCCAAAGGTGTAATTTCTGTAGTATTTCCTACCCAATGAAGTACCGATTGCTGAATAAGAAGGCATTCCAAGAAGAGGCAATAACAGGCACAAAGAACATCTGGTCCTGGGATTTGGAGCTGAACATGGGTTTAGAGATCATCAAGTTGACCCTTTCTTTTTACAGATAAGAAAACTGAGGCCCAGACAAGTTAACTAAGTCACCGAGGGCCACATATGTAGTAAATAATAGAAAATCAAGATAGAGGAATGAGAAAGAAATATGCTTAGAGCAAGACTTCTGGTCTTCACCACTGCAACCTTTTTCTTTTTTTTTTAATAGGTAACAGTTTAAACTGGATTAAGGAAGGCATTAGTGTTCCAATTTTTCCATATCTCCTCCAGAACTTGTCATTTTTCTTTTCTGTCACATTAACCAGTTTGACAAATATGAGGTAATATTTTCAGAATTCTTTTAATTTGCATTTCCCTAATCATTAGAGATTTGAAGCATTTATTCATGTGGCTATTGATAGCTTTATTTTTCTGAAAACTGCCTGTTCATATGCTTTAACCTTTTATCAATTGGAGAATAGCCCTTATTCTTGTAAATTTAGCTCAGTTCCCTATATATTTGAGAAATGAGGCCTTTACTAGAGAAACTTACAAAATTTTCTCCTAGTTTCTTGCTTTTCTTCTTATTTGGGTTACAATAATTTTTTTGTGCAAACCCTTTTAATTTAATTTAAATTAATAATCAAAATTATAAATTTAATCTCCTCTGATCCTCTCTCTTGACTGGATAAATTTTTCCCTGGTAAGGAATTAATTGATAAATTGATATGATACTTGATTTTTTCCATACTTCCCTGATTTGCTTATATCATTCTTTATGTCTAAATCATGTACTCATTTTGAGTTTACCTTGTATATATATGGTATGAGATGTTGGTATCTACCTCGTTTCTACCAGGCTGCTTCCCAGTTTTCCCAATAGTTTTTTCAAATTTCTCAATCATTAAATTACTCAAAGATTAAATAAAAGAAAAAATTAAATTTCTTCTCAACATTATGTACCTAATCTATATCAAATGACCAACCACCCTATTTCTTATCCAGTACTAGATTGTTTTGATGACTAGTACTTTGTAGTACACTTTGAATTCTGGTACTACTTGGTTCCCTTTCTTTACTTAAAAAACCAAAACTAATTCTCTTGATATTCTTGGCCTTTTGTTCCTCCAGCTGAATTTTGTTATTTTTTCTAGCTCTATAAAATAATTATTTGGTTGTTTGATAGGGTGTAGCATTGAATAATAAGTAAACTGACTTAGGTAATATCATTTTTAGTATATTGGTTCAACCTACCCATGATCGATTAGTATTTCTCCAATTGTTTGTTGTTACTCAGTTGTTCCAGTCATGTTTAACTCAATGACCCCATTTGAAATTTTTTTGGCAAAGATATAGCATCTTTGCCATTTCCTTCTCCAGCTTATTTCAGAGATGAGATGAGAAAACTGAGCCACACAGGGTTAAGTTTAAGTGACTTTCCCAAGGGTCACAAAGCTAGTAAGTATCTGAAGCCAGATTTGAACTCAGGAAGAAGTCTTCCTGACTCCAGGACTGGAACTGTATGTATTGCATCACCTAACTGCTCACCAATTGTTTAGATCTCTATTTGTATGAAAAGGTTTTTGTAATTGTATTCATATAGTTCCTCTACTGGTATTTTGGCAGATAGACTCTCAAGTATCTTATGTGCAGTTATTTTAAATAGTTTTTCTCTATCTCTTCCTGTTAGTTTTTACTGGTAATACATAGAAATGCTTATGATTTATGTGATTTTAATTTATATCTTGCAACTGTGCTAATTTTGTTAGTTGTTTTGATTAGTTTTTAGGTTATTTCCTCAGATTTTCTAATTATACTATCATATAATGTGCAAAAAGAGAGAGCTTTATTTCCAAATTGTCTATTTTTATTCCTTCAATTTCTTTTTCTGGTTATTGCTACATCAAGCATTTCCAGTATAATATTAATAATGGTGAAAGCTGGATATCGTTGCTCAATCCCTAATTTTACTGGGAAGGTTTCTACTTTGTCCCTATTACAGTTAATGCCTGATTTTTAGATAAATACTATTTATTATTTTAAGAAAATAACCATGTATTCCTATGTTTTCTAGTATCATAAATAGGAATAGGTGATATATTTTATCAAAAGCCTTTTCTGCATCTATTGAGATAATCATAAGATTTTTTTTTTGATGTGGTCAAATTATGCTGATAGTTTTTCTAATATTGAACCAGCCCTGCATTCCAAGTATATAGCATTCCAAGTATATATTCCACCTGGTTATGGTATATGATCCTTGTGATATACTGCTGAAATCTCTTTGCTAGTATGTTATTTAAAAATTTTACATCCAATATTGATTAGAGAAATTGGTCTACAGTTACTTCCTTTGTTTTCGCTTTTCCTAGTTTAGGTATCAGCATGATACTTATGTTGCAAAAGGAATTTGGTAGGACCTCTTTGTCTATTTTTCCAATTACTTTATATAGCATTGATATTAACTGCTTTTTAAATGTTTGGCATCCATTTAGTCCTGGGGTTCATTAAAATTTTTAAAAAGTATTTCAATAATTTAGGCAATAAGTGATAATAAGGGATTAAACAAGGGTGGTGGCTGGGTCAATGCAATATATAAGAGATGTGGCAAAGGAAGAACTGACAGGAGTTGATATGACCAAGTGAATTAAAGTGAGGAATCTAGAATAATACTGAGGCTTTTGAGGCTGGATGAATGATGGTTTCACCTATCCCAGTAATAAAGAAATTGAAAAGAGTTAAAGTAACAAGGATTTATTAAGTGCTTACTATGTGCTAGGAGTTGTGGGAAGCACTAAAAATACAGACAAAGAAAGACAGTTCCTACTTTTTGGAGGGGGGGGGAAAGTTAATGATTTCTGTTTTAGATTTGTTGACTCTGAGATAACTTTAGGACTTACTGTTTGAAATAAAAACTTAGAAGCTTAGAAGAAAGCCTACGGCTGGCTATATCAATCAAGGAATCATCTGTATAGCCCTGGAAATAATGCAATCAACAAATGAAACAATATAAAGGGAAAAAAGAAAAGGTCCCAAAACAAAGCTTTGTTGGGGGGCATCCACAATTAATGGGCATGATGAATCACCAAGGAAACTGAGGATAGTTGAACAAATAAGACAACCAGGATCTAACTGTCCCAATAACCTAGATGAGAAGAATATCAAGGAAGAAACACTGTCAGTGTTACAGAGGTCAAGAAGAATGAAGTTTACCAAAAAAAAAGTCATTAGATTTGCTAATTAAAGAGATCACTGGTAACTGGAGATAAAATTGTTCAATTGATTAGGATGGAAGCCAAATGACAAAACATAGGAGAGGAAATGGAAACACTAAATAAATAGATGGCCGTTTTATGAATTTAACCATGAAAGGGAGGACAAATATAGAATAATAGGGAGCAAAGATGGTAGAATCAAGTGAAGGTTTTTTAATTGTGGAGAAGACATGGTAAGGTTTTGTTCAGAGCAGAAAAGGAGTTGGTAGAAAGTGAAAGAATGAAAATTAAAAAGTAATTCATAAAAAATTGAACTCCTTGTGGCTTCTTAATGGAAAAATTTCTTATATCTCCTTCTTGGTTATGTAAGAAACTATGAAGGGTACATGCCTCATGGTCAGTTCTGCTTCCCTTTTTGTCCTATCACTAATGGGAGTCTTAAAATAAGGTTTTCACTTATCTGTGGGAGCTTGCTTAAGTATAAACTTTTAGTTCTTCCTAGTTGGGTTGACTATATTAACTAATTTATCTTAATTATAAGAATTATAATTAAAGACTTAAGAGCCTTTAAATATATGAGAAAGATCCACATAAATCATCAGCATTTTTACATATTACCAATAAAGTTCAGCAGTAAGAGATACAAAAGAAATTCCATTCAAAATAACTGTTGATAGTATAAAATATTTGGGAATCTATCTGCCAAGGGAAAGTTAGGAACTATATGAACTAAACTACAAAACACTTTCCACACAAATAAAATCAGACCTAGTCAACTGGAAAAACATAAAATGCTCATGGGTAGGCCGAGTGAATATAATAAAAATGACAATACTACCCAAACTAATTTACTTATTTAGTGCCATACCAATCAAACTCCCAAGAAATTATTTTACATATCTAGAAAAAATAGTAGCAAAATACATTTGGAAGAACAAAAGGTCAAGAGTTTCAAGAGAATTAATGAAAAAAAAGCGGATGATGGTGGACTTGCTGTACCAGATATAAAACTATATTATAAAGCAGTGGTCATCAAAACCATTTGGTACTGGCTAAGACATAGAGTAGTTGATCAGTGGCATAGGATAGAATCACAGGACAAACTAGGCAATAACTATAGCAATATAGTCTTTGATAAACCCAGCTTTTGGGATAAGTACTGACTATTTGACAAAAACTGCTGGGAAAATTGGAAACTAGTGTGGAGGAAATTAGGGCTTGACCCACATCTAACACCACATACCAAGATAAGATCTAAATGGGTTCATGATCTGGATATAAAGAGTGATATAAGTAAATTAGAAGAACGTAATATAGTTTACCTCTCAGACCTATGGAGATGGAATAAATTTATGTGCAAAGAAGAACTGGAACTCTTAATTGAACACCAGATAGATAACTCTGATTATATTAAGTTAAAAAGTTTTTGTACAAACAAAACCAATGCAGTCAAGATTAGGAGGGAAGCAATAAATTGGGAAATTATCTTTACATTTAAGGGTTCTGGTAAAGGTCTCATCTCTAAAATATATAGAGAATTGTCTCATATTTATAAGAATTCAAGCCACTCTCCAATTGATAAATGGTCAAAGGATATGAACAATTTTCAGAGGATGAAATTAAAACTATTTGTAGTCATATGAAAAGGTGCTTCAAATCACTATTGATCAGAGAAATGCAAATTAAGACAACCCTGAGGTACCACTGCACACTTGTCAGATTGGCTAAAATGACAGGAAAAGATAACGATGAATGCTGGAGGGAATGTGGGAAGGCTGGGACACTGGTGCATTGTTGGTGGAGCTATGAACGGATCCAGCCATTCTGGAGAGCAATTTGGAGCTACGCTCCAAAGTTATCAAACTGTGCATACCCTTTGACCCAGCAGTGTTTCTACTGGGCCTATATCCCAAAGAGATCTTAGAAGAGGGAAAGGGACCCACATGTGCAAGAATGTTTGTGGCAGCCCTTTCTGTAGTGCCTAGAAACTGGAAACTGAATGGATGCCCATCAATTGGAGAGTGGCTGAATAAATTATGGTATATGAATATTATGGAATATTACTGTTCTGTAAGAAATGACCAGCAAGATGATTTCAGAGAGGCCTGGAGAGACTTATATGAACTGATGCTGAGTGAAATGAGCAGAACCAGGAGATCATTATACACGGCAACAAGACGATACGATGATCAATTCTGATGGACATGGCTCTCTTCAACAATGAAATGTTTCAAACCACTTCCAATTGTTCAGTGAAGAAAGCCATATGCACCCAGAGAGAGGGATGTGAAATGTGGACCACAACATAACATTTTCATACTCTTGACTGATGTTTGCTTACATTGTGTTACCTTTATCTGATAGTTCTTTCTTGTAGATACGATTTTTCTTGCACAACAATGATAAGTGTGGAAATATGTATACATATACTCCATTTGTCAAGTATTTTAACATAATTAACATGTAGTGGATATCCTGCCATCTAGGGGAAGGGTGGGGAGTAGGAAGGAAAAACTTCTAACAGAAAGCTTTGTAAGGGTTAATGTTTTAGAATTACCCATACATATGTTTTGCAAATAATATATATATATATATATATATATATATGAGAAAGGAACAACAAATGAGGATGATTGAATAAATATGTGATTAAAAAAAAGCATTGGAAAAATACTTTTTCAGGAATTACATAGTAGCCTCTTATTCTTACACAAATAACAATGTCAGCCTTTACCTGGATGAACTATTTCCAGCAAATTTAGCCGATACTCCCGGGATATTCTCATGGCCCTTTGTCTTTGAAGTTGCATTTGTAATCTGAGGTCCTCTTCTTCCTTTTGCTTCTTTAGTTTCAGCAGCCGTTTTTCTCTCTTATTTCTAGTAGATTAGTATTAACAGAGACTTAAAAATAATATTCAAAAATCATATGGCCACAAAATGTTATCCAGTAATCAAATCTGCATATTTTTGGCCAACATTTACAAAACTATCTAGTCTTCTTTAGTCACATCTACTCCTTTTTATCACCTCTGACAGGGATATAGCAAAGAAAGCCAGCATATATAAAGTTATTTATTTTTTCTTTGAACACTGCTAGAAATTAAGATACCCCCTCACCAATTGAATAGGGATACTCAGGCTATAATCTCATCATCTGAATGACCAGATTTGCCTGGAGCAAATCACTTAATGATCCAGGGTCTCAGGCAACTAAGGCTGGAAGCTGTAGAAGAAACTCTGTTCTTTAAGATAGTTTCCTATCAATAAAATCATAGTTCATTGTCCCATCATCCTAGTTTCCCACTACTTTATTTCATTCAGTATGGCAGTAGAAAGAGGACAGTAGTCAGCAAAAACAAGTTCTAGTCCAGGTTCTAGTGAAAGTAGTTTCACTGAGTTAACTGGATCAAGTCTTCTTTGGGTACTGGTTTTTTTCTTTCATAACCTATGGAGCCTGAAGCTTGGGGGGAGAAGAAGGGTGAAGGCAGGCATTGAACAAGATGATCTTTTAAAGGCTCTCCCAGCTCTGACACTGTATGATTATATAAGATTCATACATATTTTTTTTATTTTTTTTAAAACACAGGGAGTAAAATGGGCAAAACAATACTGAAACCATCTTTGAATTGTCAAAGTTTAAGGTATATTTTCATCATCAGAAAATAACGGATCGAGGAGATAAAATATAAGGATGGTTGGACTATCTGAAAAATATGATTTAAAAAGTCTGGACATAGTATTACAAGAAATTATCAAGGAAAATTACACTTAAGTTCTAGAACAAGAAGACAAAGAGAAACAGAAAAATCCATTAATCACCACATGAAAAGGTCCCAGGAGAAAAGTTTACAGGAATATTATAACCAAGATTCAAAGCTCCCAGGTTAAGGACAAAATATTGGAAGCAACAAGGAAAAAAACCAAATCAAATATCATTAAGCTACAATAAAAATTATAGAAGACCTAGCAGCTACTACACTGAAGAAATCACAGGTTGCATAGTATTGATGACATATGGTGTAGTTTCTGTTTTTCATTTCCACAAAGTAACTATCTATATCATTAAGTTGCTTTTTTTTTAAAGCTCTACAGAACAAAAGAGCTGGGGTTATGACTAAATGGTAATTTCCTCAGCAAAGTCAAGTATAATCCTGAATGGGGAAAAAAAAAGGATATTAACTCAACTGAGAGACTTTCAGGTTTTTGTGACAAAAAACCCAAAATGTAAGGGAAATTTTGACATATAACACCCAGGAGAAATATAAGGTAAACATTAAAGACCAATTATAAGGGACTCAATAAGGTCAAATTGTTTACTTCATATCATTGTCATCATTATTTGGATAGGTTAAAAGAAAAGCTTGGGCTGAGCTAAGTATGATGGGGGGGAGTCTTAAAAACTAAAATCATGTAGAGAGAGATAAAAAGAAATATCTCATACAAATGAAGTATAAAAAGAAAAGCTGACATAGAAGAAACTATTGGGGAGTAGGTAGTGCTGGAAACTTACTATCATTAGAAATGGGTTAAAGAGGGAAAATACATACCTACAGAGATAAAGGGAGGAAGGGAGAGAGAGGGAGAGAAAGAAAGAGAACAACAGAAAAAATCTAAATTCAGAAAAAAAAGAGGGCAAGGGGATAGGGTAGAAGGAAGAGGATAAAAAGGAGGTACTTTTATAGGGGTGAGTATATTAAGGAATAAGAAGGCAAGGTAGTAGATATTAATTAAAGCAGAGAAGTGAGGAGAGAAACGGTAAATGTGGTGAGAAGAATAATGAGGAAAAAAAACAAGAAAATATAAAAGTAATTGTAAGCTTAGAATGTGAATGGGACAATTTGACCCATAAAACAGAAATGGAGAGCAGATTAAAAATTTTAATTCAACTATATGTTGCTATCAGAACACATTATAAAAATGAGAGATATGCAAAAAAGATAAAAATAAAAGGCAGAAATAGAATTTATTATGCAAAAAAAGCAGAGATAGTAATCAGGATCTGGAAGTTAAAGTTAAAACAGATTTAAACAAAAGTGAAAAAGAAACTACGCCATTTGTCACCAACATAATTCAATATTGTTTTAGATCATTAAAAAATCTAGACAGTAAAAAGACAGGAGCATATGCCTGCCAAAACAGGCAGAGGAACTATAAGAACATAAACATAAAAAATACTTTTTACATAAATAAACTCAGATCTAAGTAACTGAAGCAATATTTATTGTCCATGAGTAGGTAATGTCAATATAAAATTTTAAAACAACAATTTTACCTAATTAACTTATTTGTTCAATGTCATCCCAATTAAATCACTAAAAATTTTTTTTACTGAGTTAGAAAAAATAATAAAATCCATTTGAAAGAGCAAAAGGTCAGGAACTTCAAAGAAAACAGAAAAAAAAAGAAGTAAAGAAAGTAGATTCAGCAACATTTGTAAACCTATGTAGCCAAAAATGAAAGGATTGCAGAAAATTGGAGGACAATTTCTCAAGATAGGACATGACTGGGTTGGAATACTGCTGTGGCATGGGAAATGAGCTGGCTGATTTAGAAAAATATGGAAAGACTTGGATCTATGAAAGAAGGTGCTATCCATCTTCAGAGAAACAGATGACAGGTGGAAATAAGTGTAGCATAGTCTTACATATAAGTGTATATTCATGGATATCTATAGATATATCCATGCTTAATTGTAGCCTTCTTTAGAATGGGGGGAGGGAAGAGAAAAGAAATAAAGTAAAAAGTACACGGTGGAGACCAAAAGAAAATCAACAAGAAAGCAAGGAAAAATTGGGAGGCTTTGAAAACAATATACAGTATTTATTACATAGGTTTTCTTGAAATAGAATTTTGTGAATCCTCTCTCATAGTCTGCTGTGTACATGGCAATGTTGCTGTTTTTTTTTCTTTTCTCATTTTGTATTTGTTTATAACAAAAAATTATTAAACCACTGTATACAGAAAAAATATTATAAATAGTATAAAACACTTAGGAGTTTACCTGCCTAGGCAAACACAGGAATTATACAAACACAATTACAAAATAATTCACACAAGTAAGAGACAAATCTAAATAAGCAAAATAATATTAACTGCTCACAAGGTGGAGCCAATATAATTAAAATGACCACATTTCCTAATTTGCTGATTCAGTGCCCTACTAACCAAATTACCAATGAATGAATTTATGTGAAAAAAATTAATATGAAAGAAAAAGGCAATTAATAAAAAAATTGGGAAGGAAAGTGGGGACTAATAGGACAAAATCACAAACTATCACAAAGCTATAACTAGCAAAAATAACTTGATGCTAAGTAAAATAGAGATTACTTAATATTACTTAATATATTTAAATATAAATTTTATCAAGGATTTGAGTGAAGGTGTAGGAGGAATACTTGTCAAATTTGAAAATGACACAACTAAGAAGGCTAAGTAATACTGAATTACATTCAGGATTCAAAAAAGACCTTGAATCTAATAAGCAAAATTTAATAGGGATATGAATATAGAATTCAACAATCACCTTCACAAAAACAGGATGAGGGAAGCATAGACAACCATTTGTGTGAAAGACATTTGGGTTTTTCTTTTTACTGGCCTGCAACCTCATTATGAGTCAACAGTGTGAAATGGCAGAAAAAAAAGAAAAGAAAAGAAGAGAAGAGAAGAGAAGAGAAGAGAAAAGAAAAGCTCAAGTGATTTTAAGAGGCATTTCAGAGAGTATGCAGGTGGTAATTCCCATCATACTCTGCCCTGGTCAGACCACATCTAGAGAATTACGTATAATTCCTAATACATTTTAGGAAGAACATTGTAAGATGGAAAGTATAAAAAGAGGAGCAACCAGAATGGTGAAGGAGCCTATGAATCATGCTACATATAATTCAATAAGCATTTATTAAATTCCTATTGTGTAACAGCAACTAAACTAGGGTCCGAGGCATACAAAAACAAAAATTAAATAGTCTCTGGAGAGAAAAAACCAAAACACTTTGTACTGCCAAAAACATGCATATAGATATACATACATACACATATGCATATACATGGACATATGCTTGATCTGTGACGAGATAAAAGGAACTCCTAGATGGGAACTCCCTCTAACAATATATATCTGCAATTTAACCATTAAAATTCCTAGAACACTGAGAGGTTAATTGACTTGCCCAAGATCACAAAGATAGTATGTACTGGAAGTAGAACTTGAACACATTCCTAGATGAGCTTTTTATCCCTGCAAATAGACATACTACATATAGAGTAATGAGGAGAAACTAAGAAATAGGGGAAGAATCAGGAAAGGCCTTGTGAAGAAGATGGCACTTAAGCTGAGTCTTGAAGAGAGACTCCAAGCCACTAAAACTTCTTCAACACGGGAATAAAATGGTCAAAATTGAGCTATTTGAAGCTTGAATTGGACATGGAAGAAGCCAGAAGCGGAGACAAACAAAGAGGATACTACTGTAATGGTCCAAGTGAGAGGTGATGAAGACCTGAACTATGGTGGTAACTATATGGAAAAAAAGGTACATGATAAGGAATCAGAAATGGAAAATATATATAAATTGGAACTACTAAAATGTATCTCCCATTGTTAGGCCATCTTCCATCAGAAAGAGCCGAACAACCTTTCTCTTGCTATTCTCCACAACCTTGGTAAAGACTGAATCCTGCTACTAGTGGAAGACAGTTAAGAGAGAAGGCTGTATTTTAATTGGGAAATTGTGAAGCACCAGCAATGACCCCAAGCTTCTCTCTGAAAGAAAGTTTCACAATTTTGAGCATCAGTATCTTTCTAGTGATAGTTACAATTCATGGAATATCAATCTCCAAGGAATCAAAATTGTGGGTTGTTCAAGTGTGTACTAGGTATATTTATATGTGGCATGGCATATCATAAATACTTAAGCGCGTGCACAATGTTATGTAAAAGATAATCAAAATTATATATAAACAGAAAAGAAGTGGGTGAGTTCTGTAGTAAAAGCAATGGATAAAAGAAAAATAAGAAATGAAAATAGAGGAAGATCAATTAAATATCTTCTAAGGAATAAACTCCAATCCTTTATACCATATTTTAACCCTTTCCCTTTTCTTTTGCTTTTTTTTCTGGTCACAATTTTATTTCATATCCTTTTTCTTCAAAGTATACTTTGAGAATTGAAGGAAAAATATTTTATGTTCTTAAGTTTACCTTGGAATTCTGTATGATTTTACCTGATATCCAACCACATGCTTTACACTAGGGTGATTTTTGTTTATTATTATTTTAGCCCCTTGCTTTAAATATGACATGACTTGTTGATTAGCTCCAGGGAGCATTACTATTTTAATCTTATCATAACTGAGAAATGCAGCTGGTGAATTTAACTTACTGAAAGCAGAATAGTTTCAGATGTATAATTGTTTAACTGCTCCTGGTGAGGAAGTTTCACCTGCAAGTTTCCATGCCAAATAAAGTAAGATTTAAACATAAATACCTAAAGGCTTACATTTTACTATTCTTTCCAATGCTTCTAAGAATATGTGTATGAATATATTTATGTTTGCATGCTGGAGGGTGGGGGATGGTGGAGAAAGATTGTAACATAAAATTTATTTGTTTTGTTTAAGTTGTAGCATTCTAGTTGTGTTCTTCTTCCCAGAATTAAGTAGAACACAGAAATAATTAAAGATATTAGAGACTGAACCAGCCAGAGAATTATCCACTATTTAATATAGGCCCAAACCACAGGGAAACATGTCCAGTCCCTGTCCTCTTATTCCCCAACTTAAAAATCTGCTTGAGCTGAAGAAGTTACCTCAGAAATTACTGGGAACAACTAAACAAAACAAAGGGATTTAAAAATCACCAAAACTTCAGTTTTATCTTTATATTTCTTTTGACAAGGCTGTCTCTATTCACTGATTGGCCTTCATTCCTCTTTTCCAAAACATATAAAGAAATCTATAAATCTTAAAATGCTATATAAATGCTAGTTATTATTGTTACTATCATAATTGTTGTTATTCAAAATCCTTTACCTGAAATTCCTCTGCAAAGCAGTCACTGCACATGGAAGTTTCTTCATTCTTTTTCGAGTCTGGAAACCTTTCCATGCAGCCTGGATCTTGCAAGCTGCTTGATAAAATTTCTGAAATTTAATAGCAGAAAATTAATTTGAAGGATTTTATTTTCATCTCAGTTCTTGAAAAATGAGCCTTAAAACAAGCATTGTTTACTGTAAACAGGAATGATGACTGGTGACATCTGCTTTACACTGAGTACTGCTGTTCATACTTAGAACAACCATAGAAAGAAAGGCTTCTTTCTTAAATGTATACTATTAGTCAACCCTGCAAACAGCAGTGAAAGAATAGCAAGAGAGTAATTCAGGATGACTAATTTATGGGTGACTTCAAAACTTATCTCCAAAATGTCTTTCTTGATTAACCATGAACCTATTATTGTCCTCACTGGTGGATTTTACTGTTCTGATTATTTCAATGCTGTCTAATACTTGAATTCTTGGACTTTTAAATCATTTGAGAATTTTTGTAGCAGTCACATGTTTCATATTGACTGAACAAAGTGGTAACAACAGGCAGAAGAAGGTTCTACCAACTACTTTTAAAAATATCCAGTCAAGATGACAGAGTAGCAGATATCAGTACAAAGCACAACTATCTGACAAAGATCTGACAGTACACAAGACTGAATTTGGATTAAGAAATCCAAGAAACAATAATTCCAATGAAGGCTATTTCCAGTTCATATCATCACAGGGAGAGAGAAAGAGTTGTCTAAAGGGATGAGGTCTCACCAGGAACGTCTTAAGAAGGGCCTGTCTCTAGCAATGCCCAGGGCAAGAAGAGGGTCTAGTCCTGGTTCAGAATGGGCCTGACCTTGTATGAGAAGCAGGGACAGATAGTATATGGGAGCTCTTGTCACTCACTCCTCAAGGCTGGGTCACACAAATGCAATGCAGATGCAGGAGAAGACTCTGGTTATGCTAGGCAAGGAATGATCCCAGGACTTCAAATATATATTCTAAGTACAGAAGCAAACAGAATTTTGTGGCTTTGAGCCCACTTCTGACCCCAATAAAAAAAGTTCAAAGTCAGGAAATAACATTGAAAGAATGAACAAAACAAACAACAAAAAAAAGAATCACACCATAAAAAGCTATTATGGTGACAGGAATTTCCAAGCTATAAATCAAGAGAATGATAAACAAAACTTCAAAAAAAAATCAGAGTTTAGTTAGAAGTTTAACTATAATTTCTGGGAATGATTAAAAAAAAGCTTAAAGTAATTCTGTAAATTAAATGAGTGCATTAGAGGTAAAAAATGAAGTTGGAAGGAAAAATAAGTTGGAAAGAGAATAGCCTGAATAAAGAGGTATTAGGGGTATAAAAATCATTTTTCTTTTTTTAAATTTTATTTTAATAGTATGTTATTTTTTCAATTTTATGTAAAGATGGTTTTTAACATACATTTTTGTAAAATTTTGAGTTCCAATTTTTTTCTCTTTCTTCCTTACCTCTCCTTTCCCCATGCTAGCAAGTAATCTGATATATTATACATATTCATTTGTTTTTAATATATTTCCATATGATTCATGTTGGGAAAGAAAAACCATAAGGAAAAAAAGGAAAAAAAGGTGAAAATAATATGTTTCAATCTGCATTCAATTGCCATATTCTTTCTTTGGATATAGTCTGCATTTTCTATCCAAAGTTTTTGGAATTGTCTTGGATCGCTGATATGCTGAGAAGAGCTAAGTCTATCATAGTTTATCATCACACAATTTTGCTGTTGCTGTGTACAATGTTTTCTTGGGTTCTGCTAACTTTAATCAGCATCAGTTTATGTAAATCTTTCCAGGCTTTTCTAAAATCAGCATGTACATATTTGCTTAAAGAAAAATAGTATTCAATTGCATTCATATACCATAACTTATTCAGCCATTTCCTAACTGATGGGCACACACTTATTTTCCAATTCCTTGCCATCACAAAAAAAAAATTCGTATAAACAGTTTTGTACATGTAGGTCCTTCTCAAGAAGTATAGTCTTAACCAAGTATCAGAATACTTGAAAATAAGAATGAGGCAAACAAATAACTCCAGAAGATAAGAAATATTAAAACAAAGACAAAATAGGAGAAAATGTAAGGTATTTCCTAATAAAAACAACTAATCTAGAATACAGATCAAGGAGAAAAAAAATTTTAAATCCCTGGACTACCTAAATGCCACAATCAAAAAAAAGATCATATTTAAAGAAATCATATAATAAAACTGCCCAGATATCTTTGAAGCAGATGACAGTTAAAATAGAAAGCATTCACTAGTCAGTGAATTAATGAAACTCCAAAATGAATATTCTAGGAAATATTATAGAGTCAATATAGTCAAAATATAGAGCTTCAAGGTCAAAGAAAAAATACTGCAAGCAGCCTGAAAGAATTAAAGTCCCAAGCAAGCATAGTCAGAATCATTCATGTTATAGCAATCAGTACTGTAAAGGAGGGGAGAGGTTTAGAATACAATATTTCAGAAGACAAAGGAAATAAGACTCATAGCTGAGAATAATCTACCAAACTGGATATAATGCTACAAGGAGAAAATGAACCTTTAATGAAATAGAAGACTTGCAAATATTCCTGATGAAAACATCAGTGTTTTATAGAAACTTAGAAGTTCAAACATAAGAATAAAGAGAAACATGAAAAGCAATCATAAGTGATAAAACAAGGACAGACTTGTCATGTTCTACAGTACCTAGCACACAATAGTAGTAAATGCTTACTACAGATTAATATGGGAAAGGAAAAGGGAAGAGAAAAAAGCATTTATAAAGTGCTTACCATCTACTAGGTACTATGCTAAGCACTTTTTACAATTATTATCTCTTTTGATCCTCACAACAACCCTCCAAGGAAGGTGTCATAATTATTCCCATTTTATATGGAGGAAACTGAGGTAAACAAAGGTTAATGACTGGATCAGGGAAACAGAACTAGTAAGTATATGATGTGGAATTTGACTTCATATCTTCCTGATTCTACCTCCAACACTTTAACTATTACGCTACCAGCTACTCACAATAATATAGGAAAATGATAAATTTATCTCTTCAGAATACTCTCATAGTCAGGAATCTAATTAGTTGGAGAGCGTAAGAATTTTTATTTTTATTTTTTTTTATTTTTTTTATTTTTTTGCTGAGGCAATTGGGGTTAAGTGACTTGCCCAGGGTCACACAGCTAGGGAATGTTAAGTGTCTGAGACCAGATTTGAACTCAGGTCCTCCTGACTTCAGGGCTGGTGCTCTAACCACTGCGCCACCTAGCTGCCCCCGAGCGTAAGAATTTTTAAAAATGCTTTGATGAAGTTAAAAGAAGAAAAAGATTCAACACACCTTGAAAAATTTTAAGTTTCTTGAAGCAGGGACTGACTGTCTTTTGCCTCTTTTTTGTATCCTCAGCACTTAGCAAAGTGTCTGGCACAACATAAATGTTTAATAATTGGTGTTTCTAAAATTTGCATTTCTAAGAATTTGAAATCATAAAATGTAACCAACCATATGTCATAAGACAAAAGATACAAGTAGTATGACACATTTAAATTATATGAAATGTAAAATTGTCCTTTAAGTCCCATGAAATGGTCTCCCACCCAGCTCTTTTGATTCATGCCTAAGCATGAGCCCCAGTTCCCACATATTTATTTGAGCAAAAAACTCTGAAGTTCACATCAAACTGAATCATGATTAAGAAATCCAGTAAGAAACCATAAGAAGTTATTTCTTCTATTTTAGAACTGTACAGAAATCACCCAGAATCCTATGGGCATCAGGAAAGTCATTTTTCCCCCTCTCTACCAGCAAAGCCAGTGTTGACAAAGCTTTACAAGGAGTCTAGACCTTGAAAGGAACTAGCAAAAAGCCTCAAAATAGTAATCTTTAAGCCCTACAGAGTCATAGTAACTACTAACTAGCATAGTACCATAGTTCTCAGACATAAGAATTCTGAGGACCCTAATACTCTGTCTTAAAACACCAGAAAAGGTCCTGAACATGAAGTATCTTGGTCCTCAAAGATCCAGGTCAATGCAGGAGCCCAAAGCAAGGCTGAGTAGAACGACTCATAATAGGGAAAGGAGCATGGCCTTTACATTAAAAGCTGGAAAGATGAGTAAATGAAAGAAAACACCAACCAGTATCAAAAATTGTGGTAGATCTAGATTCCCAAAAAAGAATAAGTAACGTCCTAACAGTTAAAAGCAGAAACCTAAAGAGAAAAATGTGTTTTCCACAGAGACTACAAAGAAGAAATTAAAAATAAAATAAGAGCTCTTGAATAAAAGAATTGAAAGGAGAATAAGCACCTTAGAAGGGAAAATGTTAAGTTTTACCCAAGAAATGTATTCCCTGAAAATTAGAATAGGCTATACAGAAGTCAATAACTTCATGAGAAAACAAGAATTCTAGTATAAAATCAAAAGACTGAAAAAAATAGAAAAAAATGTAAAATAATTGAAATTTTAAAAACTTCCTTGAAAACAGGTCAAGAAGAAATAATTTAAGAATCATTGTGCTTAAAAAAGGCATGATAATTGTGGAAATATGTATAGAAGAATTACACATATTTAACATATATTAGCTTGCTTGCTGGGGGAAAGGCTGGGGGAAGGAAAGGAGAGGGAAATTTGGAACGCAGGGTTTTGTAGGGGTGAATGTTGAAAGCTAGAGATCTATGCATATGTTTTGAAAATAAAAAGCTTAAAAAAAAAGAATCACTGTGCTTCCTGAAAGCCAAGAATATTATCAATAGACTGGGCACTATATTTCAAGAAATCCTGAATAAAAACTGCTCAGATACATTAGAACTAAAAGATAAAGTAAAATAGAATCTACCAATCATCTACTGATAGAAATCCCAAAAGGAAAAGTTTTAACAACGTCACAGCCAAAATCCTGAGCCGCCTTATCATTGAAAATATACTGCAAGTCTTCAGGAAAAAAAAGCAATTCAAGAACCAAGGAACTCGGTCAAAAGCATTACACACCATACAATACCAATGGGAAAGGCAAAAAGGAACATGAAATTGTCCTAAGTGAAAAGGGGCAAAGGCATTGATTCTGGCAGCTGATACAGTGGCAGAGAGTTGAATAGCCTACCGTAATTAGAAACAAAATATTAACAGTTTAGAGTTAATTATAAATAGAATAATATGTATTTATAGGGTCGAAGTATTAATCTGAGAGGCAAAGACTTCATCAATTTGATAAAGAAGTACATTTACTAAAAGTATTAGAAGGGAAATAAGGAAAATAAAAAGTCAGGTCAATTAACAAACATATTGTCTTAATTATTGAATACCTGATCTTCTTCCTGATAGACTCCAGAATGTAACAGATTGAGAAGCTGTTTAAGTTCTTGGTCAATTTCTTTCCCAGACCACTGCTTATTTAGCATACTTTTAAGTCCTAGAGATTAATTTCAAAAAACATTCTGAAATTAAAACATTGTTCTTCAGCTAATAATCAGAAAAACATTTATACCTAAGTTCTAAGTTTTTAATTAAAAACAAAAAGGCCATTGTCTGTTCTTTTCTCAGTGATAAAATTAAAGTGTCTGAGATTCTATCCTTTCCAGATAAAACTCAAGGTCACAAATTTGATGGTTACTATACAGTCTATTTAAATGAATCCATGAACTCAAATACAGGGGAAACCATTAAACAGAACAGCAGAGCAAGAACAGGCACATATCTCTCTTCTTGAGAATAAACAAATAAGAACAATGTACTGATGTACATATGGTTAGTTTTAAAGGAAGGGTTTGACTTAGTTAAGATGTTAACAGTATCCTGTATGGTTTCTAGCAAATCCACAGGCTCCTTGACATTTAAAATTTTAGATAAGAGGTACTGTAATATTGATTATGACTTTTCTCAATTGAGAAAAGTACCCATGTAAATTTTCTAACTTTATCTTTAAGAGGTAAAATAAAGATAAGGCAAAAGGTATTCAGTACATATTTCCAAGGCATGTGTTCTTCATAGATGAGAAAGACATGTGGCTTTTTACCAAGTCAGATTTTTTTGATTTGGTATCATTTCCTTTGAGCTAGCCATTAAAGCTTCAGAATCTCTTTTCTGAACAAGTCTTCAACACTGATAATTAGTCCCAAAATCTTGGGATATACAACTAATGTTACTCAGATAAAGTTTAAAAAAAAAGGCAAGAAAAATTATGGTCAGATTCTATCATAAGTTCCATGGAGAGTCACCTTTTATAGTTTAAGAACAAGCATTTTCTTCCCAGCATTATAACACACAAAATTTTAATTATTCCCTCTTACCTATACAAACCTCATACCTGTTATTATTGTTTAGTCATTATCAGTTGTGTCCAACTCTCTGGCTTTTTTGTTTTTGTTATTTTAGCAAAAAGATTGGAATGTTTTGCCATTTTCTTTTCCAGGTCATTTTATAAATGAAGAAACTGAGTCGAACAGGGTTAAATCCTTTGCCCAGGATCACTCAGCTAATAGGTGTCTAAGGCCAGATTTGAACTCAGGTCTTCTTGACTCCAGACTTGGCACCTACTCTACCATCTAGCTAGCCCCGTATCTGTAGTACCCAAAGCCAAATGATGTTCGTAATAATGACTCTATGTCAAACTCCTTAAGTTTAGCCTTTTGGAACATTAAAGATAAATTATGTTCACTATTATTTTAGTATTATATATATTTATTTTCTAATACAAATTCTAAATTCCAGGACTAGCCTTTTTTCTTTGTTGTAATTTTAACATAACCAAAGATGAAAGAATGAAAGTAATATGAAAAGTTCAACTATATCTCAATTATTTTCCTTTGTCTATCTATATTGTAAACAGTACATAATTAGGTACTACTAAAATTCCCCTCCCTGTCCCAACTTGTGATTTTATTTTCCTAGAGAATTTCTAGTTTAAAAACTTCCTCTATTAAAACAGACCTGCAACTCTTCTTCAACCTAAAATCTTTTTTTTCTTTTAATAATAAAGCTTTTTATTTACAAAACATATGAGTGATTTTTCTACATTGACCTTTGCAAAAACTTTTTTTTTCCCAAGCTTTTCCCCTCCTTCCCCCCACCCCTCACCCCTAGATGACAGGTAATCTAATACATGCTAAATAGGATAAATTATATGACAAATACAATACATGTATACATATCTATACAGTTATCTTACTGCACAAGAAACATCAGATCTAGAAAGAGAAGAAGAAAAAAACAACCTCAGAAGGAAAACAAAATGCATGGAAATATTCATAGAAAGCGTTAAAATGTTGTGTTATGGTTCACACTCAGTTCCCACAGGCCTCTCTCTGGACGTATATGACTATATTCATCGCTGAACAATAGGAACTGGTTTGAATCACATCATTGTTGAAGAGAACCATGTTCATCAAAATTGATCATCGTATAGTCTTGTTGCTGTGTATAATGTTCTCCTGGTTCTGCTGACTTCACTCAGCATCAGTTCATGCAAGTCTCTCCAGGCTTCTCTGAAATCCTCCTGTTGGTCGTTTCTCATAGAACAATAATATTCCATAACATTCATATACCATAATTTCTTCAGCCATTCTCCAATTGATGGGCATCTTTTCAATTTCCAGTTTCTTGCCACTACAAAAAGGGCTGCCACAAACATTTTTGCACATGTGGGTCCCTTTCCCTCCTTTAAAATCTCTTTGGGATATAGGCCCAGTAGAAACACTGCTGGGTCAAAGGGTATGTACAGCTTGATAACTTTTTGAGCATAGTTCCAAATTGCTCTCCAGAATGGTTGGATCCGTTCACAGTTCCACCAACAATGTATCAGTGTCCCAGTTTTTCCACATCCCCTCCAACAGTTATCACTGTCATTTCCTGTCATTTTAGCCAATCTGACAGGTGTGTAGTGGTATCTCAGAGTTGTCTTAATTTGCATTCAACCTAAAATCTTAATGATTTGTCTAAAACACTTTGTAGTTCAGTTTCTAGCCTAGGATCACAGATTTAGCATGGGTTAGAAGTAGAATTCAAACCCAGAAGAATCTTCATGATTCCAAGGCCGGCCCTCTAACATCATTCCAGGCTCATTTTTTTTAAACAAAGATGTTATGAACAAATATTACATGATGATCAACTCTGAAGGACATGGTTCTCTTCAACAATGAAATGTTTCAAACCAGTTCCAATTGTTCAGTGAAGAAAGCCATATACACCCAGAGAGAGGGATATGAATGTGGATCACAACATAACATTCTCATGCTCTCTATTGATGTTTGCTTGTATTGTGTTTCCTTTCTCTGATTTTTTTTCTTGTAGATAGATTTTTCTTGCACAACAACTTGTCAAGTATTTTAACATTATTAACATGTAGTGGACTTCCTGCCATCTAGGGGAAGGGAGGGGACTGGGGGTAAAATTTGTAACGGAAAGCTTTGTAAAGATCAATGCTGAAGAACTACCCATACATATGTTATACAAATAAAAAGCTTTAATAAAAAAAATAAAAGAAAGATGTTATGAATGGAGAATTTGTTACCATGTCAGCAAAGCACTAGAGCTGGGCCACTTCTTAGGATAAAGAAATGGTATTTTACCGACATAACTCAATTTTTTTTCTTTCTTCCTAACAGTTATACTTCCATTTAAGTAGCCATCAGTAAAATGCTTTTGTTTTTATCAATATCAAGACCAAAAATATATTATATCCATTACCTGTATAACGACTATTTATCAGCTTCATAATTTCTGGAAAAGATTTGGTCATCAACAGCAAAAGTTTTATGGTAACGCTTCCAATGACAAGACTAGTTGAAGATGAAAGCTTAAAAACAAGTTCATCTAAAATCGAATGAAGGGTTTTTTCTTTTATTGTAAGCAAATCTTCACTAATAAAACAAAAAGAAATGCAAAAAACATTAGTGGCTAAAGTATATGTATTAAAATTAATTTCATAAAAAGCTCTACTTCTCTGATAATGTACCACAAAACAGTAGTTTCATTCAATGTGAATTATCAATCCTAAAACTCTGCTTGTCTATAAAGATACCTCAACTTATATCAGTAAGTATTTTTTGATTGCTTTGTGCAAAGTACTATGGCTAGGCACAGCTAATGATACAAAATAAATAATTCAAGATCCATCCCTTTAAGGAGGTTGTAATTTAAATGGAGACAAGAAAAAAGTGATATAAAATATTTGGCATTAATTATTTACTGTCCTGTGACATCTCAGTTCAAATAATACTATTACTATGTTAATCAAACATGTTTAAGCTCTAGAATTATCTACAATTTATCTAGCAATTAATTGTGCACTATTTTGTGATGTTCTAAATAGAGAAAAATATCACAGAGCAAGCTCTGTGAATGAATGAACACTTAAGCATTTATCACTGTGCTAAATATATTGGGGATATAAACAGAAAAAATGAGACTCCCTAATCTCAAGAATTCACACCCTAATTAGGGGAGACAACATATCAAGTTCAGGTAGAATGATTAAGGTCTCAATGATACAGTAAGAAGGTGGATGGAAAGACCCAGGACTCCTTAGAGTAAATCAGTAGGTTAGATGACAGTGCTTAAGAGTTTGAAGGGCAAAAAGGCATGGCAGATAGTAAGAAGGCCTTAAGTTAATGGTAAGCCTTGGTGGTTCTCCATCTCAGTGGAAGGATTAAAGCAGGTGACTCTCCCTGACCAGCTTCTCCTATGGGATCTGGGTGGATAGAGGCTACCTTTCTGGGGGAAAGATAGAAGAAAATGCAAGGGGAAAATTGTGCCCCAAGCAGGCACACAATTAATAACTCTACAGATAGTAACTATAAAACTTTAACAAATGTGATCGACATGGCCACTGTATGACTTTTTAAAACAAGCACCACTACTTTTTTCCATTTATGCTATCTCTAATCTTTTGCAATCCAGTACAAGGTGATACGGTTAGGTCAAATCTCCTATCATTTTCCCTCCTCCAAGCCTTGCAGTTTCTAAAACTTTCCCTTTCAAATTAGGAAGCCTTCTCTACCAATTTAAGCTCATAACTTCAAGATCCAGTCTGAAAATTTATCACCCCCAAATATTTTCACTAATTCCACCATTAGCAGTGATACAAATAGTATTATCAAGACCTCTAACATCCTAACTGCTTTCAACTCCACAATGTGTTCAAATATCCCTTTGCTATTGTTAATTTCTTGATGTTTATATACAATAAATATTCAACTAAATTGGAACCAGTCCACCAAACTAATTGAGTCCTCTTTTCCTCTGTATTCCTCCACAGTCATGAATACTTTTGTTGAGCATTTCATGTGCTCAATTAATATTTACTAAAGGGATCTTATAATGCAGTATTTTACATATCCTGATCAGCCTCCTGGGACTGGGGACAGAAAAAGGGCATTTTCTAAATTTGATCATGTTTTGGGAAGTACTAATTCTAGCACTTCTAGACTCTAAAAGCAAAAAAGAGCTCCATATGCATATTAAATTTTTGATATTCTATGATTCTGCCTTTTTATTTATTTTTAATGACAAAAAATTGTTATTTCTCAAGTGTCAGGCACATAAGAACATAGTTTGCTTCCTAAAAATTGATATAAATAAAATACATCTTCAGAGGAAAAAAAATTATGTAAACCAAGGTACCTTTTGACTTGTAAGATGTTCTGTAGTACAGTCATGATTGCAGATCCAGTTTCAACATCATCGGTTTGCAACAAGTGTAAAAAATGACCACTTTGTAGAACTATCATAATAGAAAGGAAAAAGATCAAAGAAATGAATACTGAGAAGGCAAATATCAAGCTTCAAGTGAGACCTCCGCATTAAAACTACTTATGCAAAATACAGTATTTCCTGTATTTTATATTTTATAATGAGGTTTCTAAAGGCCAAGTTTTAATAATCATAAATATAAACTATACAAGTTTTAGTGATTGTCTGAACTTTGATTTTAAAATTCATATCTATCACAAACCAGTGAACTTCATCATGAGTTTCTTTTTTTTCCAATTTCATGAATTTTTTTAGTGTTCTTCATTTAAATAATTATTTTTCATTTAAAAGTGCTTAAATTCAAAAGGGGACACATTTAAGTAGGGAACTGTTAGTACTTCCATTTTAAACTTAATACATTTTTTAAAACAGTCAAATGAAATAGATTCAAATTTTCATTTATAATCCTTTTTTCTGGTTTTTGTATACTGCTTACATGTTTCAATTTTCTAGTTCATAATAAACATTTTTTAAAAGAATTATGTGGATTTTCTGGGAAGATAATTGTGAGATTGAAGTCTTTCCTGTTTTAAAGTTTTACATAAAAGTTATTCCTGCTTTTGTCGTTTCTTGTTATTATAAAAATATGGGATTCAGTGGCTCTCTTCTGATCTTTTTGTAAGTGATATATTTTTTTCTTCTGGAAGATCTGAAGGTTTTTTTCTTTGTTGCAATTTTAAATTTTGCTAATATAATGTAAGCTGGACTTTTATTTTTATCTTCATATAAATATACTCATGCTAAACTTGTGTACATGTCCGATAGATTTTAGTCCTACAGCAACTCAGGATTTAGGTGAGTCACTAGTCTCGGTCTGTCCAGCAGCAGAAACTATTTCAGATTCTATTTGTTTTCCAGAAACCTTGATGATTCTGAAGTTTCTTCTT
Organism: Myrmecobius fasciatus; assembly: GCA_023553655.1. Taxonomy (NCBI): domain Eukaryota; kingdom Metazoa; phylum Chordata; class Mammalia; order Dasyuromorphia; family Myrmecobiidae; genus Myrmecobius; species Myrmecobius fasciatus. The sequence continues at coordinate 502,616 of JAJPUD010000578.1, forward strand.
CCTTAGTCTTTCATATCTATCATGTTTAATGAAATTGTTATCCAGTCATTATTCTGTTGAATTATCTTCTGCTTTCATTTATTTTATCATTCATTCTATTTTGCTTTTAATATGGGTGTTTTTTCTAGTTATGGAGTTATGGGAGTGGAATTTTCTTGACGTTAGTAACTTTTTTGCAATATAGTCCTAGAGGAATGTCTAGGTCAAAGAGTACCAAAAAAGAAAAATCTAATCACTTTTCTCTTGTAATTCTAAACTGTTTTCCAGAATGGTTGGAGCAATTCACAGTTACACTACACAATTACTGGCCCTCCTATGTGCCCATAGCCCCTCCAAGAATCTCTGCTAGCTTTATGGCTAGGAGGGGAGTCCAAAAATTGTTTTAATGAGCATTTATTTGAATGTTGTTGTCTACTTGTTTCAGTTATTCCCAATTCTTTGTGGCCACATTTAGATGGTTTTCTAGGCAAAGACACTGGAGTAGTTTGTCATTTCCTTCTCCTGCTCATTTTACAGATGAGGAAACCAAGGCAAACAGGGTAAAGTGATATGCCAAAGGACGCATAGCTAATAAGCATCTGCAATCAGATTTGAAATCAGGAAGATAAATCTTCCTGACTTCATTCCAGGCACTCTATCCACTGAGCCACCTAGCTGTCCATATTCTGATTATTAGTTATTTGAAACATTTTTTTCAAGTACTATTGATAATTAGAATTTTTTTCTTTTGAAAACAGTTCATAATATTATTGTTCTGTAAGAAATGACCAGCAAGATGATTTCAGAGAGGCCTGGAGAGACTTACATGAACTGATGCTGAGTGAAATGAGCAGAACCAGGAGATCATTATACACGGCAACAACAGTACTATATGACAATTAATTCTGATGGACATGGCTCTCTTCAACAATGATATGTTTCAAACCACCTCCAATTGTTCACTGAAGAAAGCCATATACACCCAGAGAGAGGGATGCGAAATGTGGACCACAACATAACATTCTCATACTCCTTGATTGATGTTTGCTTACATTGTGTTTCCTTTATCTGATATATCGTTTGTGTAGATAAGATTTTTCTTGCACAACAATGATAAGTTTGGAAATATGTATACATATATTCGATTTGCCAATATTTTAACATAATTAACATGTAGTGGATATCCTGCCATCTAGGGAAGGGGTGGGGAAGTTGGGGGGAAAAATTTGTAATGGAAAGCTATGTAAGGGTTATTGTTGAAGAATTACCCACACATATGTTATGCAAATAAAATAAAATTAAAAAAAAAAAAGAAAACAGTTCATATCTTATCAGGTGTACTCTGAAATAGTTCATAATCTTATACACTGTCATTTATCTAAAGTCTCAACATCAGTATTTCAAAATTGAATGCAAAGATTTCTCCTTCAATCATTATATTTTCTTCTGAATCTCACTGTATTTTATTTGTACACAAGTATTACCTTTTTATATAATTGAGATGATCTATTTTACTTTCTACACTGGTCTGGTTACAAATTTTTTGACTATATGTAATTACAAAAGGTATCTTCCATTTTCTAATTTCTCATCATATGCCTTTTTATAATTAAATAATTTTATATATATGTATATATATTGGTAATATGATGTGTAAAATGCTAATTTAATTATTTTTTTTCCAACCTGATTTCTGGCTTTCCCAAAAGTGCTTTTGTCAAATAAATTCTCAGTCGTTTGTTTTCTTAGGTGTAAGTAATACTTGATTTCAGTGCACATTTGTTTCTAAGTCAAATATATATATATACACACACATACACACAAACACACACACATATATTTTAATAGTGTTCACTTTTTGTTATTTTGTCTGGTATCTTTTTAGCAATTTGACTGTCACTGTCACTAAATTGGTAATATTATTTGTATAGCATCTTTTTTTACTAAACTTTATGAACAGTCCTCCTTTGAACACACTCTCTTAATCACTTGTTATTTGTCCTTTGTTCTGGAAGAGGGCCATGACATTAGGGAGATAATGCCATGACAAGCAAGTAAATTGGATTTAAGTGAGGGAGGGATTTAAGTGAGGCCACCACCCTCACTTTCCCCTCCAGGGTCATCTGGGTCCAGTGACCAGATATAGATCAGGATGACTGGAGATGGCCTGGGTGTGATTGGACATCTTGGTCTTTTTAAGCTAAGGTCTTTAACAGGTCTCAGTTTGACTGAGGCTGCACCCATTCAGAGATTAAGGTTAGGTAGTAACAGAGGCAAAAAATGGCCCTTCCCTCTGTCCAAATAGAGTATTCATGACCTTACCTGTGAATACTCTTGAAATTTTATTTTTTTTTAAAATCTGATGAACCCTCCCAAGATCTTGGAATTTACTGGTTAGATTTCTTTCTTAAGGACCAAGTCTTAAACCCAAATCACTCTGACTTTCATTGAATAGCTAACAAATAGGTCCTAGGTCAGGCCCCAATTGGTCACTGCTTGGATGCTGATTGACTCAGAGTGAAAGTAAATAGCAATCATTTCTCTTCTGGCCAGAACCCTGAAGTGCTTTCCTTCCAGATTTATTTATTTGTTATTTTATAATTTGGCATTAGCTAAATAAAGATATAGGGTGTAAGAATTTATTAAGTGCCAAATACTGTGCTAAACACTGGGAATATATCCTTCTTTGACGGGGTCGAATTCACATTATGCAAGCTTGGGATTGGATTATTTCTGCTAGGGAAGGATCCTTAGAGAAAGATGTAGGACATGGAGATCCTAGATTTAAGTCATATAAGTAAGACATCAATAGGAATCACAACATGGTGGCAAAAATGTTTTTATTCAAAGGGAACTCATGTTCCCAACAGCAGAAAAGCCCTAGTAGAGATCCTAGGAAATGCTATTCTTTCTGAACTTTCTGGCATCACTGGCTCAACATGAATCTAGGCTTCCTAGAAGTGTTATATGGGTAAATATTCTTTATATCCAGATCATATGTGGGCATGTAAAGTGAATTTTCAGACAATTGGAATCAATTTGGGTTCAAGTAGTACCTGACAAAGTAGATGATGATAATTCTAGGGCCAAATTCAAAAGGCAGTTATCATTACAGTTAAGAAAGGCTCTTTGTTCACGATGTATTTCTTCATAAAGTCTCCTTCAAATTTCCTGTCTTACAAGAAAGATGCAGGTTTCATTCTGCATCCTGGAAAACAGAGACCTGAAGTCAAGATAACCCAGAAAAGGCTAGGAGTTGATTCTGGGAAGAACAAAAGTGTTTTAGAAACTGGGCTAAGAAGATCTATAGTCTAAAAAGCACTGAGTGGGGGTAAGGTTGGGAGGGGGAGGTTAGCTGTAACAAAAATGCAGAAAAAGGAAGTGGTTAGCTTCTTCCCAAGGAAAACACTTTCCATTCTCTCCTCCAGGATAAGACTTACCTCTCTAGAAGACAATTTAGGTAAATGTTTTAAAAGATAATAAAAAGGATCCCAGTTCTAAGATAACTCTCCCAAATCACTGGTAAGAAATTCCTTTGGTTTAAACAACCCTCTTTTAAAATGTAAAAATACTTGGTAGATTTTTGGGGGGAAGGGAGGGGTGGAAGGTTAGGGTAGAAGAGAACTAAGGGAAGAGAATATACTATCAGCTATTTGCGCTCTAACAAGAAAATTGTTTATCTTCCAGGACTATCTGAGTTCTGGATCTTCTACTTCTAAGGGAACTGAAGTTTTGATTGGGAAGAAGTAATTTTTAAGTAGCCCTATCCTTTTTTTTTTGGTCGGCAATAGACCTAGAAATCCACAAATAAATCTTTTTCTCTCCTAAGCTTTCTCATGTGTAAAAAAAAAAAAAAGAAATAAAATCCTTACAGGTAATTATGTGGCTCAAATGAGATAACACATGCAAAATGCTGTTGCTAACTAAAGTGCATTATGAATGTCAGTTATGTTTTTCCTTTTCCAACTTTTCAGATTTTGTGGAGTTTTTTCCTCCCATAATGTCTAAAATTTCACCAATTAGAGAACTGAATATAGTTCCTCTCTTAAAATTAAAATGCAAACAGGAGGGTTAAGGCAGTTATTCCAATCCATTCACCACTTATTAGCTATATCACTCATTTTATTGTGAATTAAACAAGTTAACCTTTCTCACAACACTTATCTAAGATTACTTCCATTGTAGATAGAGGAGAAAAAGAGAAATTTCTGAGCAGAAAACATTTCATGTAGGGGGTCAACCTAAGTCAGACACTACAGTGGAGATTTTTGGGCAGCTTTGAGCTTATGAGAACTGGAGCAGGTAGAAAGCGAGGTAAATACAGGGTACCAAAGACAGACTTCTACTTTTAAATTCTGTCTAAATCTGTTTAACTTAAATCTTCTGTGTTGGGTCTATTTTGTATTACAATTCAACTATTACTAACTCTTTTCAAAAGTTAGCCCTAAAACCAAAGTTTTTCTGGCCAGAATTCAAGAATAAAAAAGCTGAAACAACCCTCCATTAATATTTCTGAGACTATTAAGCTATTAAACATTAACTCCTTGAAGGCAGGGACTGTTTCTGTCTTTCTTTATATTCCACAGTGCTAAAAAACAGCACTTGACACACAGAAAGCACTTAATAAATGCTTAGTAATTCTGAGGCAACACCTCACACCTATCAAATTGGCTAAGGTGACAAAAAAGGAAAATGATAAATGTTGGAGATGTGAAAAAACTGGAGCACTAATGCATTGTTGGTGGAGTTGTGAACTGATTCAAACATTCTGAAGATCAATTTGGAACTATGCCCAAAGGTTTATCAAACTGTGCATATCCTGTATCTCAAAGAGATCATAAAAAATGGAAAAGGACCCCACATGCCCAAAAATATTTATAGCAGTTCTTTTTGTGGTGTCAAAGAATTAGAAATTAAAAAAGATGTCCAGCAATTGAGGAATGGCTGAACAAGTTATGGTATATAAATGCAATGAAATACTTTTGTTGTATAAGAAATAATAAGCAGGTGGATGTCAGAAAAACATGAAAAGGCTTATATGGACTGATACTGAGTGAAGTGAGTAGAACCAGGAAAACATCGTACACAGTAAAAACAATATTGTGTGATGATCAACTCAGCACTTAAGACTCAGCACTTCTCAGTAACATAATGGTTTCAAGACTCATATTCCAAAAAATTTATGATGGAAAATTTCTATCCATATCCAGAAAAAAAGAACTATGGAGTCTGAATGCAGATTGAAGCATATACTCTTTCACTTATTTTGTTTTTTCTTTCTCATAGCTTTTCCCTTTTGTTCTTATGCTTCTTTCACAGCATGACTAATATGGAAATATGTTTAATATGATTGTACACTTAAAAACTGTATCAGATTTATGTCTTGAGGAAACAGGAAGGGAAGGAGAAAAAAAATCATCTCCAACCAACATAATAGATTCCTTCTATAAATAATTATTTTAACACTAAATAATCCACACAGACATATTTCTTTTGGTGGGATTACTTGAAGGTAGTTTCACTAAGCATTAAGTTACAGAAAAAATATATATACAATATGTGTGTATGTACATATATGAATGTGAGTATATATATGTGTGTGTGTATATATATATCTATACATAGACAGATATATATATATAGAGAGAGAGTTTCAAAAAACAGTATCTGGACTGTTAGTATTTGCATTAGAATCTATAAGGATCATTTAATGGTTATTTTGTTCTATGCTTACCTAACTAATCTTCTCTTACCATTTTTAGTGAGTTGAATATGCCCTTTTAGTAGCCAGCACAGAGAGGCTATCACACTCTGGAAATGCCACAAGAATTCAACTTTTTCTTCATCCTTAATACAAAAAAAAATACAGTAACTTTAATATAGCTCTATCTGGGAATAAGAGAATATAAGTCTTTTTTCAAAGCTAAACTATTTATGAGTTATGTGACTTTTAAGAAACAACTTTTGAGCCTTAGCTTTCCCCCCCTATAAAATAGGTTAATTTCATTTACCCAAAATATAGTAAAGAGGATAAAAAGAGATAACGTACATGAAAAACATGTGAAAATTTTATAATGCCAGAAAAATTCTACAAGGTTTTAGACTCACAGAATCTCAAAATTTCAAAGTATTGAATAGACTCATAAAATTAAAAAAATAATAGCTTTACCCCTAAAATACATGCAAAGATAGTTTTCAACATTCACCCTTGCAAACTGTTGTGTTTCAAATTTTTTCCCTACTTCCTCTCCTAGACAGCAAGCAATCCAATATAGGTTAAACATGTGCATTTCTTCTAAACATTTTTCTACATTTGTCATGTTGCATAAGAAAAGTCAGAACAAAAAGGGGAAAAAAACACAAGAAAAAAAACAAGCAAACAAACAGTAACAACAAAAAAGGTGAAAAAAACTATGCTTTGATCCATATAAAATCATTGATCTTAAACAGCACAAAGTTGGAAGGACTTTCAGAGGACATACAGTTTAAAATCTTCTCATCTGAGGCTCAGAGATTTTAAGGTCACAGAGGCAGTAAGTAAGGTAAGATTTAGACTCAAGTCCTAACCTCCAGAATCAGAACTTTTTACTTATTGTGCCACATTACCTCAACCATCTGGTCCAATTTGCATTTAGAGCTTAACCACTTCTACAACATTCCCTGCAAAGTTGTCTTTCACTTTTATGACATTTCCAAGGCACCCCTACAAACAGACTGGGAACATATTCCTGTAAATGAGATTCAATGACTATTGATTATCAAAATACCCTTTGGAATTTTTTTCCTAAATAGAGATGACACTGAAAAATCTGCTGCTCAAAGAAACACAGTATTTCAGAGTTAGAGGGGACAACAGTAGCTATTTGAACCCAGGACCTGTAGCTCCAAATCTCATGATTTCTCTACAATACCAGATAGGGAGATGTCATTTTTTTATACTATTATGTCCTAAAAGTCAGAGCTGAAAAGAGCACAGAAATTAGAACTTATAAAAATCGAAGACCTATAAGCCTATCCAATCCAACCCTTACCTGAGTAAAAAATCCCACCTACAATATCCCCAATAAATGGTCATCTAAATTTTGCTTGAAGATCTCCAATGAGAAAGAAGCCACTACTCAAAGAGAAAGGCTTTTGTATTTTTGCATATTCTCTATATATTGCAAGTTTTTCTTTATCGAAAACTTAAATTTGTGTCTCTGCTTCTACCAACTGTCCTGAATTCTGACATCTAGAGATAAGCAGAACAAATCTAATTGATTCTTCTTCCAGAAGAGAGCCCTTAAAATACTTCAAATTATGTCTCCTAGAACTAGAACTCTCTTTATTAGGCTTTTTTTCTTTAGAAGAGACTTGATTGCAACAGACTTGTTCAATATAGGGTGACCACAAATTTGCAATTTGTTTTTTTTTTTTTAAAAACACAAATATCTTCAAGGCAAAATAAAGTACAGTACAATGTGATGAGGCATGGCTGTGCAGTGGTCATTTACAGTGACAGTTCAGGTAATCTGGCTAATAGTTCTTCAATCTCATCCTTATATTCCCTAAAACTCTCAAGTGAATAGATTAGGTACAAATTGCATTATATAAATTACCATAGTAATGTAATATATGATAAACCTAAAAAGCCAACTTTTGGAACAAAAACTCATTATTTGAGTTTTTGAGTATGGCAGAAACTAGTTATAGACCAACATCTCACATTGTATACCAAGAAAAAGTCAAAATGAATACATGATTTGCATATAAAAAGTGATGCCATAAGCAAATTAATAGAGCATGGAATGGTTTGTCTGTCAGATTTATGGATAAGGAAAGAATTTAGGACCAAAGAAATTAAAAAGAGTATTACAAAATGTAAAATAGATAATTCTGATTAAATTAAAAGTTTTTTCACAAAGGACACCCACACAACCAAAATTATAAGGAAAGCAGAAAACAGGGGGAAATTTTTTTTTCAAGAAGTATCTCTGAAAAAGCCCCATTTTTCAAATATATAGAGAAATTAGCCAAATTTATAAAAAATACAATACAATCAGTCCCCAACTAACAAATGACCAAAGGATATGAACAAGCAGTTTTCAGAAAAATATCAAAACTATCTAGAATCACATGAAAAAAATGCTCTAAATCACTACTGATCAGAAGAATGCAAATTAAAACAACTCTAAGGTATTAATTCACACCTATAAGAGTGGCTAATATGACAAAAGAGGAAAATGTTGGATGTTGGAGGGGATGTGGGAGATGGGACACTAAAGCACTGCTGGTGGAGTTGTGAACTGATCCAACCATTCTGGAGAGGAATTTGGAACTATGACCTATAGCTATAAAACTGTGATCCAGAAATAATCACTGCTAGGCCTATTCTCTTCCTCCCTTTCTCCCCTCCCCCGCCAAGACATCCAAAAAAAGGAAAAGAAACTATTTGTACAAACATATTTACAGAAGCTCTTTTTGTGATAGCTAAGAATTAGAAATGGAAGGGATGCCCATCAATTGGAGAATGGGTAAATAAATCATGGTATATGATTGTAATGAATATTATTATAAAAGAAATGACATTCAGGATGATTTCAGAAAAAGCTGGACTTACATGAACTGATGTATAATGTAGTGAAAACAATCAGGAGAATGTTGTATACAGTAACAGCAATATTGTTCAACCAAGAACTGTGAATGACTTAGCTATTCTCAGAAATACAGCAATCCAAGACAATCCTAAATGATGAAGCATACTCTTTGCCTCCACATAAAGAACTGATATTAACTGAAATATGCTATTTTTAAATTTTCTTTCATTTTTTTTCTTTTGAATTTTCTTGTACAAAATGACTATTATGGAAACATTTTACATAATTGTAAATGTATAACCTATATCTGATTGCTTACTGTCTCAGGGAGGGGGGAAGGAAAGGAAATATAGAATTTTAAACTCACAATATTAAATAAAAATATGAAAAAATGGGAAAAAAGCAACCTAAGTGAAGACCATCATATCCTGTAAGTTTGCTGTTTAGATCTACAACATTCTTCTTCCTACTTGATTTCCACAGAAAAAGTGCAATTGGCAAACTCTTAAGCTTTTTTGGTAATCACAAGCAAAGAATTAATTTGCTCAAACTCTCTTCTATTGCTGTTTCATTCCTTTTGTACATGATCAAAGAGCTATCAATGATCCTATAGCTAGTTTTATATACTCATTTAGAATCTTTTATGACTAAGTGTGTATGGCAATAATTTATACCAAAATATTTTGAAAGGAATAAAGCACTATATAAAGGTGAAGAATGTATTTATTCTTACTTGGAAACAAAATATTAAATAGTTTTACTTTGAAAATGTTAAGACCTTATGAAAGTGTATAAGGCATAGAGGATAGTGAAACACAAAGACATTAAACGATTTCCAGTTTTCTTCTTGAAATTCATCAGCTCAGAAAAAAAAGACTTAGTCTCATACTCTACCTCTTAAGGGGGTTGTTAAAAGTATTTAATTTAGAAATCTAAATCTTCCTTCCTCCTACGTTTTCAGAAGGGGTTGTATACTGAGTTGGAGACACTGGAAACAAATATGCCTTTGGACAGTTTTGAAGACGAATGAAATTTTACAACTTTCAAGTTTAGGTAGTCTTCTCCCCTCATCTTCTCTTTGATTGCAACCAAAAAAAAGTTGAAAGTTGCTACTTTATTTTTTATTCTTACTTTCCATCAAATGTCTACTGAAAAATAATATTCTTAAGATAACAGAAATGTCTTTAGAATGCTGCAAAGTGTACATACCTCAACTGGACTGATGTAATGTTTTTGCAATTGCCTTCCTAAAATCAGGAAATTTTCTGCAACTGAAGGAAGAAATTCATTATAAAATTCTTCTGCATTTTCTGTTGGCTCCAAGCCCACACAGCATTGGCTAAAACAAGAACATAGTTTTGTGATTTGGTTTGCACTCATTATAATGCAAATTGAACATTAAAACTATCATAAATATTGAACCTTTTTAGCTACAATTCTCTTTGCATCTTTTTCATGATAAACACTTGCCTGATAAACAAAGGCCTTTTCCTTCAAAATCAAACTGATGATTTTCAGAAAAAGCAATTTTATTTTTAAAGAAAATTTATTTAAGAAAAATAAACAGACTATGAATCATACCACTAGTATAGTAGTAAGATGTCCTGATGACTTAGCAATCATGTAAAGTTTAGCTGCTTTGAAGGAACATACAAGAGATGAATGCACTTAGTCACTCAAAGATGAAAATATATCATATATGATATCTGTGCCTATCAATTCTTATGGAAAAAAATTAAATCTGAAAAATACAAAGAAGGTAAACTCAAAGGAAAATCAGAGCTCTAATTCCAACTAGACTACTGATTGTTTCTTTGTAGTGTTTACACCTCCAAAATTTCTGCTTTCATTCCTTCATTTACCTGAAGGGAAAATGACAAAAGAAAAGTGCTCTATTTTTAATACACTGTAAAGAATTGATTCCTTAAATATTTGTAATCATAAGGGAATAATTTAATTCAATGCACAACTGACCATAAATACATTCTGAAACATTCCCAATATTCTACCTTCAGTGAATCAACAAGTATTTATTACATTTCTACTATGTGCCAGGCACTGTGCTAAACACTGGGGATACACAGAAAGGTAAAAGATAGTCCTTCCTTTAAGGAGCCCACAGTCTAATTGAAAAGATAAGATGCAAACAATTAGGTACACACACACACACACACACACAGTAAAATGGAAATAATTTATACAGGAAAGTCTCCCAAATTAAAGAGAATTAAGAACTGGAAATGGTGAGACTAGCTGAGACTTGAAGGAATCTGGGGAATATAGAAGGCAGAGATGAGAAGCAAGAGAGTATCTGGCATAGGGGATAGCAAATGAACATGTTCTAAGTCTGATGAAAGAGTGTCCTAAGAGAAAACAGAAAAGAGAAACATCAAGGAAGCCACTATCACTAGATAACAGAACACACTGGGAGGGGAGTGAGGGTCCAGGGTGATGTGATAGAGAAGGGGAAGAGTAAGATAAGACTGAAAAGGCTAGAAGGCCTAAGTTACGAAAGTATGAAAGGCTTTTAAAATCCAAACAGTGGATTTTCTATTTGATCTTGGAGATAACAGGGAACCACTGGAGTTTATTGAATGGGATGGAGACATGATCAGATTTAATCTTTAATCTTTAGGAAAAGCTGAGTGAAGAATGGAATATAATAGGAAGAAGGAGGCTGTCTATGGTAACAGTTCAGATGAGGTAGTAAGAGCCTGCAGAAGAGGGGTGGCAGTGTCAGAAAAGAAAAGGGATTATATGAGAGAGATATTACAAAGTTAAAATAGAGAAGCTTTGGGGCAGCTAGGTGGTGCAGTGGATAGAGCACCAGCCCTGAAGTCGGGAAGACCTGAGTTCAAATCTGGTCTCAGACACTTAACACTTAATAGCTCTGTGACCCTCGGCAAGTCACTTAACCCCAATTGCCTTGGCAAAAAATAAATAAATAAAATAAAAAAGAGAGGCTTTGGCAACAGATTGGATGAGGCACACTAAGAATGAAAAGTTAAGGAAGATACCTTCATTGTAAACCTGGGTGACTAGAAAGATAATGATGCCCTCTACAGTAATAAGGAAGAAGGAGAGTTTTTTGGGAAAGTAAGAGTTGAGTTTTGGATATATTGAGTTTAAAATGGCTACAGGATGTCTAAAATATCTGATCCAATATACAGTTGAAGATGTTGAACAAATAAATCTGAGAATCATGAGAATAGAAATGTTAATGCAATCCATAAGAGTTCATGAATCACCAAGTGAAATAGTATAGGAGGGAGAAGAGGGACCAGGATAGGCTTTGGGGAATACACAGGGTTAATGGGCAAGACCCAGATGAAAACTGTCAAAGACTGCAGAGAGGACAAGAAATTTTAGAATGAAAAAAGGCCATTAGATTTGGAAATTAAGAGATCATTGGTAACTTTGGAAAAAGCAGTCTCAGTTGAATAATGAGAGCAAACGCCAAATTGAAGAGAATTAAGAGGCAGCAAGAGTAAAGAAAGTAGAGGAACATACTGTAAACAGTTTTTTAAAGGAGTTTAATCAAAAAAGGAAGACATAAAGGGTGATGGCTAGCAAGGATGGATGGATTAAGGGCATGTTTTTTGAGGATAGGGAAGGCAGGGTAGTATTTGTAGAGAGCAGAGAAACAGCCAGAAAACAGACAAAAGTGAGAGTGGAGCTAATAAAGGAAGAGAACTCACTACTTCCTGAGTGTCTTCTTTTAGACATTCAGAATGCAAAGACAAAAACAAAAAAGTTCTGGCCCTCCAGGAACCTAAGAGTTATTATTGCCAATGATTATGAAGTCTTGGACAAATAACACAAAAATAATGGGGTCAATTGATTGTGCTATTCTCAGTGATGTCTTTTGAAGACAACAGAATTATGCAGAAGAAAAACTTTACCATGTGAAATTTGCTTAGACTTAGGTGGTAGCTAAGAATGGGGTTTGGATTTCTGGACCATGGCTTAAAATAAAGAAGTTACAAACTCTGGCTCAGAAATTGAATACACTTAACAAAAAATTAATAAGAATATACTTTCTGGATGCCTTACAAATCTAATAAAGAAGGAAGGGTAGAGGAAAAAGGCAATAGTTTATCTATATCCACCATGCTAGATATAATATAACTCCAGTAAAGAAAGAATAGCATCTGAGACACTCAGATATATACAGGACCAAAATCCAATGAAAGTGCCTGCCTATTGTCTTAGATATATATAGTTACAACTACTCCCTCATAAAGTTTGTGATAGAGGAAAGGAAAGCCAGAAAGTATAACATGCATCCTAAATTTGGAAAAGGCAAGTTTTAAAATGTTTAGGAGGGTAATAGGACACAATTACTCTACTTTAAATTTTGGAACACAGATGGTCTAGAGAATTTTAGAAACATGTTTTACTATATGAAAGGAAGAAAATATCCATCAATCAAGAATACCAAAAAGTGCTGAGGATTTACTACCATCACCACTACCACTACCACCACCACCCAAAAACCCTCACCAAAACAGCTGTAATTCACTATACAAGAAAAAGTAGAATTGAGGAAAAGAAAAAAGCCCTACTAACTAATTCTGGAAAGTTTTTTTTTACTTTAAAGAAATTCAACTAGAAAAGAAGCCAGTGATTTTCCGACATTATTTTCTAGTTGTTGTGATGTGTTGGTAAATTACTAATATACTTCATTATTTTATAAAGATCAATTCCTTTTTCATAATTCAACCCTTGCCTCTCCTCTATTCCATGCAAGTGAACTTGCTTCTCATTCAAGATATGCCCATGAGTCTGATTTTATTTTAAACAAACATAAAAATCATAAAACACTCAAATGGGTTTTATCCTCTTAGGCTATATGTTCATTTTAATGATGCTACCAGTGCTCAAACCCCTATATCTCATTCTTCTAAATAAGCCTTAATAGTAGCAAATCTTTTACTTCTAAGGGTAGATGTTATTTCTGCAAATAGCCAAAAGCCATTTGAAGACAAAATTAGAAAACCTGATAGATATTCAAGCTAGCAATACCATCTGATCCAAAACCAAAGCTTATTTTTCTTTTATCTTCCATTTTGCCTAGCATTATTCTTTAATATAGCATATACTCAAAGATTTGTTTAAGAAAAAAATACTGCCCACAAAAGGGAACTCCTAAAGAATATTTTTAAAGGTGATGCTAGCAACAAGAGCATTAATATAAATGTATTGCCTTCCAAAGTGACTACTTAAATGGACATCATTTTTATGGATATATGAATTGTAAAGTTCCCTTTGGGGGGGAAAAGAGAGAGAGAAGAAAATCAATCACTTCAGTCATATTTAAATAATTAAGACCTATACACAGTCAAGATATGTAATTGTTTCTAGTATTTAAAATGCATAATTCCTTTTCTGATAATTCCTTTTCTCAGTATGTGAAAACAAAGAAAAGTTAAATACAATCAATTCATTAGACTTTCCAGTGTCAGCCTTTTTTCAACAAATGGGCTCACTGCTTATAGCTTTCCAAACCCTCCATTAAAACAAACACCTGCTTGTTGGCACTTTACCAATAGGAAAGAATTAGAAACTGGCTTTTCTGATACTCCCTATTACATAAACCTTCAATCTAGGAATAGATGCTGAAGATAACAGAATGCTGGAATTAGTATAGGATGTTACCTATTTAACATTTTATTCTATTTTGGTTGGGATGGAGGGGAACTAGATTTGATTTCCTAAAGTTTTTATTGCAATACTGATTTACATATCTAAAACACTACTTTTTCACTCATTTATGATTCTCCTGAGAAAAACAAAGAAAATCACAACTTTCCATTCTCCAACAGGCTAATTAATCATGTTTTCCTTATAAGAATGTAACAGATTCCAGGATGAAAAGTGGAATAAATTGAACAAGAATTAACTCTTGATTCATTTCTTCATCTTTACCTTAATATTTGTGCAACTTGGGAAATAGTTATCCAACCATCTTGGATTTTGGTGTCATCTTTTCTAAGGATCAATAGACAATATCGAATGAGATCATAGCGATATATGTCCTGCTTAATCTTCTTTAATTCTGAGCTTCCCAAAGAGTCACTGTTTAAAATTTCTGAGGCAAAAAGAAACAGAGCTACATTTAGTTACTTCTACCACAATTACCATAGCTTTTAAACATTGTTTAATAATAACAACTTTAAAACATATCAGAAAGCAGCACAGCTTGTTCAAAGATACTCAATATTTAACCCTGTTTTGATGACTATATTTTAGGATTCAAAGTAAAATACACTTTTCAACATCTTAGTTATTTACAGGAAAGGAAATGCAAATGTGCCGTAGAATAGTCAATATAAGGTATACATGTACAGTTTAGAATTAGATGATTAAAATATAACTTCCCGAAATACTTTGGAAGTTGATCCTATGGTTTCATTATTCAAACATATGTTATCTAATGATCTTACCTTTTAATTTCAACAGTATAACAGGAACATTCTGTTCAGGGCTTTCTATAACCTCAGCAGCTAGAGCCAATATCCTTGGATCCACAATGATTGATTCCATTTTCCACTGATTATCCTTTAATTAAAAAAAAAGTATGTAATACAAGTCAGGTAAGAATCCTATTATATTATATTATTAAAACATTTTAAATGGGGATAATAGGAGTTTAATAACATTTCACATTTGTAACATTAATAGCTAAAAATTTAAAACTCTATATATAATCTGGTATTATTAAAAAAAATGTACCAGATCTGGAGTCAGGGTTTTATTACCATCTAGTTCAATTATCTCTATGACCAAATGTATGACCTGGGGAAAAGCCTAGATTTGAAACTGTGGGAGCACCTGGACAAAAACCATAACAGAAAGCAGAAAGAGCTTCATTAAAGATAATAAAAGACTAACAAGTTTCCATTACTAAGAGGAATTCTCCATTAGTAAGAGGAATCCTCCATTACAGTCCCTGCAAATTATAAATAAAGATATTTGAAACTTTCGACATTACAGGCTCAATCAACTAGGGCAGTCCTTTTTTATTTCACTACTCCCAGATATGTGCCCTAGAGCTAAGTTTCTTAAACTTATGGGTTATAACCCCATATGGAGTTGGGTAACTGAACACGGGTATTGTGAAATTATGACTTATTATCATAAATGTTTTATTTATATATCTATATGCCCAAAGCTGAGTAAAAATTTCTTGGCTGAAAAAATATCGTGAATGGGAAAAGTTTAAGAAGACCTGTCCCAGAGAGTGATATAGATTACACTCAGTTGTTCTGAGGTTTCCTAACTTCCAGTGAACAATTCAGCACCTTGGATATTAAGAATAAGGTAGTTCACCAGTCCAGATTCAAGCAGTGGTCAGTACATGCTTATCAGGTGGTGCATATAGTTCTACAGTCAAGTTCAGAGCAAATACAACCATAGTTAAAAGCAAAAGAGGGAAACAGTTATGTTCACTTTGTCTTTCTATAAAGTATTCAGATTTCCAATCTCCCAAACATCTTAAGTCACTTCATTTCAGGAAATGTAGAAGAGTCCCACCCACAAGACATCTTTTATCATCAGAGAATTCATACAGAAAAGAAGCATGATGAATGCAACAAATATCAGAAAGCCTTTAACAAGAACTGCAATCTTACTCTTCATTAGAGAATTTATACAGGAAAGAAACCTTATAAATATAATGCAAATAGAAAAGCCTTCAGCCACAGAGGACATTTTAATGAAAAGAATTTATGCTGGAAACAAAAACCTTATAAATGCAAAAAGTGTTTTGAGTCAAGAGGGCCAGGGGTCGAATTCCAGCTCAGCCAGAAGTCACTTCCCCTCAGAAGTACCTCACTTTTCTTGTCTATAAACAAAAATGAGGACGGATTAAACTAACTTCAAGTACTTTTTGGCTCTAAGTCTATAATACTTTGATATGTGCTAATTGTGTCAACTAGAACATCAGCTGTTTTGATGATAATAATTTGCATTCCTAATACAAAAAGCTAAATATCTGCCAAAATATTAGTTTGCTGAATCCTGGGAGATATCCACTACATGTTAATTATGTTAAAATACTTGACAAATCGAATGTATTCAACTAGCTTTAGCAAATAAAATTCATGACATTTTTCTACACAACTGATGTAAAAAATTATTCTTTTGAATACTGTATCATCACAATGCAAAGCTATGGATTAATGAACTGTAAAAATAAACATATGTACATGTAAACATCAACATTAAGGTTTGAGCAAATGGCAAAGTATTTTCGTGGAGGAAAACACTGGAGTACTGCTAACCAATTTGCTGAAAATTTAGATGAGTTGAAAAGAAATAATATTTGTTAAGCATTTAGTACAGTGCCTGGTCCATGGTATTTTTTCTTGTCCCCTCCCCTTCATATAAAATCACATAATATAAAATGATATGATATAATTTATCATATTATTTCTACATGCCCATAGCAATTTAGTGATATAAAAATCACAATTTAACTTGGTTGGGTTTAACAAAATTTACTATCTCTTCTAACTCTCTGTTATTTCACATAACATTAAAATGTCATTCTTTGATAGACTTCATTTTTCTTTCCACAGATCACCCCCAATAATTAGCTATATTTGAACTAACTAGCAGCTTGAGGTGAGATTTCATGTTCCAGTCCACCACAAATCTTTTGACTTGAAATTAAGGCAATTAAGTGATTAGATTAAGCATTTTACTGATTTTTCTTATGCAGCAAGATAATTGTATAAGCATGTATACCTATATTGGATTTAACATATATTTTTAACATATTTAACATGTATTGGACTACCAGCCATCTGGGGAAGTGGGTGAGGGAAAGGAAGGGAAAATTTGGAACAGAAGGTTTTCCAAGGGTCAGTGTTGAAAAATTACCCATGCATGTTTTGTGAATAAAAAGCTTTAATAAAAATTTTAAAAAAAGATTAAGCATCTTATACTTTATTAGTATCTGACAATGCTAATGTTCATAGAAGCAACTTAGTTACAAAAACAAAGTCCTGAAAAAATGCAAACAGATGATACAATCATATAAAATAAAATTTCATATGATTCCATTTTCTCCAACTATTGTTACCATCCACACTTACCAGGTGAAAAGACCTCAAATCACCTAGAGTATAACTCACCAGGAAATGAAAAATGCTACAGGACTTTTTTTCTGAAACAAATCTGAAGAGAATTTGACTATTCTGTGAAGTAATACCTGAAATTGTTAAATGTATTATTATATCTGAGACTACATCTTGAATAGTTTAAACTTGATATAGGTTATACATATTCATTTAAAACATATTTCCATATTAGGTCATATTGTGAAAGAAAAATTGGAACACAAGGGGAAAAATGCAAGAAAGAAAAAGCAAATAAAAAAGGTGAAAATCATATGTTTTCTTAGGCAGCCTGTCTCCTCAGTTCTCTCTCTGGATGTGGATGACATTTTATATTCCAAGTCTATTAGTATTCTATGTTAAGCATATTTTCCACATCATTTTAACTGCTCAAACTTTTTTTAATATCTTCAATTCAGTAAACATGATTCAAAATAATATTTATAATTAAGTATTGTTATAAGCATCAGTTGTACTATACTGTAATGAAATACTATGTAAAAAATACTTGTGTTTATAGTTTGTGTAATGTATTTCTTCCCTTATAGCTAGTTTTTGCTTTTGTCAGGGTGCCTCTCTTTTGCTTCCTCTAATTGGCTGTTTCTAATCTACTCTAGTCTAAAGAAACGATTTATATATAATTTTAATACTGCAAGTTAAGAATTTACAGAGCTAATTTAATCCAAACTTTTCATTTTACCAACAAGGGTAATGAGAATAAATACTAATTGTAATAAATACACTTACACATAGATTTTAAGATTTACAAAGAACTTTACTAATATCACCACATATTTGAAACTACCTAAGGAGGTAAGATGCTATTATTATGCTATTATTTTATAAAGACACTGAGGCAGGAAGTGTTCACATCTGAAACTATATATTCACAACTCCAGTTCTCTAACCACTATACCACCCAGCTCTTCCAGGAGATTAAGAAAATTGCCTAATAAATCACATGACTAATTCTCTGTATCTGGGCCTAAAATTAGAGTCTCCTGATTCCATGTTTAGTGCTCTTTGCAGTATATATACTTCCACAGGGTGAAACATTATTAACAATGAAAAAGGACTTATTAGCACAATTGACAGTCACAAATGGAAAAGTTTTCAAGATGAGCAAATAAGTCTCTAATGATATAATTTTGGTTTGTTTAGGATTAAAAAAATTTATTCCCATCCCTTGGCATCCAGTATTATTTAGTTCAAGTTCATTCCTTTATCTTTTATGGAAATAAATACCTACCAGGTATGGAACCTGGTGCCTCCATATAAACATGTGACTAAATTGTGAATTCAGCTAGCATTTACATCATGCATTAAGTTTGAAGAGTACTTTGCAAATATTTCACTGTATCACAATAACCCTGAGAAGCGGGCACTGTTATCAATATCCTTATTTTACAGATGAGGAAACTGAGTCTGAGAAAGGCTAAGTGACTGACCCTGGGACTCATAGCTAGTTAAGTTTTAACATTGCATTTGAAGGGAAGGTTTTCTGATTCCAAGTCCAACAAACTATCGACTGCCCTACTTAACTGCACAGAAGGCCTACAGTTCAAAGAAAACTAATTAACCCAGTTTCAACTTGTCAATTTTCTGTAGAGTAAAGCAAAGGTAGAAGAGTGAAAGGAAAGGGGAGGGATGAACGGAGAAATCGGTGTCCAAACCGTTAGTCAGATGGTAACACAATTCAAACACTGCTGGGTCAGGAACCGAGAGATTTGAGTTCAAATCCAGTCTTGGATACTATCTGTTTTTTCAACGGTAACATGAGATAACAGCATCGACCCCGCAGCGTTTGGTACAGCACCTGGCAGACATTTGGCGCTTAATAAAAGGTTGTTTCTCTCGGCCCCCTTTGCTTATGCTCAGCACACAAAGCGCTGTCTCAACGTTGCCTAAGTAACCGAGATGCCTCTCCTCCAAAAGTCCCAGGGAACCTGCTCTACATGGGGTACTGAGGAGGGAGAAAGTTTCACGCATGAGTGGGAAAGGATACTCGAAGGCCGGCCCAGACCTGGATCTCAATACGCAGTTCACCACTGGTTTATCAACTGTGTAATTAAGGTCAAGGGGGTCCTTTCCAGATCTCTCAAGGCTCCAAGCTCAGCCCGTGTGGTCCGGCGTCAGGGACCTACAAGGTACATCAGGCCGAAGCGATGCCATCTGGCGGAAACTTCCTTTTGCTGGATGGATTCCGAAAGTGCTTCTGCCGATTGGTCAGATCGCGGAAGTTCACTGTACCCCTCCGCGGTCCCGCCACCCCGCCTCCTTCTACCTCCACCCCCCTTCCTCCCTGCTCTCTCCAACTCCGCCTTCCTCGCTTTAGAATTTGCGACTACAGTTACCTCGCCCTTGAGCGGGGCTTTACCAAAAGACGATCATTTGCGGCTGCGGTCGCCCACGTCAGAGCGAGGAGCAGCCGATGTAGTAGGCAAATCACGGACACCTCTTTCCCCCGACCTCCAAGGTTCACGGGCGAACGGCGGCTGCGCAAATCAGCTGTTGGCGCTCGCGGACTGAAAACGCTTCGGCGGCTCCACTCAAAGCTCCCACAGCCACGCCTCCAATCCCCCCTCGAGTTGTCAAGCAACAGCCAATCCACGCTGCCGAGGCTCCACATTGGCCCGTTCTGGGCTCCGCCCCGCGCCCCGACCAGCGTGCAAACGGGAGCCTGCCGTAAGAGGCCGGCAGGCAGTGGCTCCGGTTTTAGGTGGCAGGTGGTGTGCAGTCTAGTTGCGGCTAAGGAGGATGAATGGGCCGTCCGGAGCTCCATATTTTGACAGCCGGGAGCGGGTGCTAAAGTTGGGAGAGAGTTTCGAGAAGCATCCGCGCAGCGCCTTCCACACCGTGCGTTGTGAGTGGAGCAAGAAGGGGGCTATACTTCTCCTTCATTACTGGCTCAGTGGGGTTTTTTCCCTTGTGACTCCCCGAAGTCTCCGGAGTCTTCCTTACGGATGTTTCCACCTTTTTCCTATGGAGAAAGATCTCTCTCATTTCTGTCTTCTCTGTCTCGTAAACTCTTTTGTGGGTCCCCGAGTGGAGGCATAAAAGAGAAGTTGGGGGGGGAGGGGTTGAGTGACAGGCAGTGACAGGCAGACGGAACTCAGGTGAGTGACAGGTGGGGAGGCTTCTGGTTGTTCTAGGTGTTTGGAAGTGATGGACAGACAGGTCCTTCTGATGTAGAAGGGAACAAATGAAAGATAAAGCGAAACTGGAACCGTTTGCAAGGCAGCTAGTGCCATGCTGGTATGTTGGGGGGGGGCGCGACTGGGGTAACCACAGTTTTTGATCTCTTGCCCATGCCATGTTTTCTTTTTCCTCCCTCTTCCATCCACACTCCTATCACTACCCCAATCACATGGATCTTGTGAGGACATTCGAAAGATTCTCACAATATTTAGTAAGAGTCCACTTTGGGGAAAGTAGAATTTCAAGGGTTTAAAAAGATCTCTTGTGGTCAGCTATGATAAATTTAGCTCTTCTCAGCAATACAGTGATCCAAGACAATTCCAAGAGATTTAGGATGGAAAATGACCCTAAAATCCAGAGGAAAAATTGTAGTGACTGAATGCAGATCGAAGTATATACTATTTTCACTTTTTTCCCCTTTTTATGGTTTTGCCCTTTTGTTCTGATATTTCTTTCACAGCATGACTATTTATGGAGATATGTTTAACATGATTGTGTATCTATAACCTATATCAGATTGATTGCTTGCTATCTTGGGGAAGAGGGAAGTATAGGAGGGAAAGAAAAATTTGGGACTCAAAATATTACAAAAATAATTGTATCTTTACATGTAATTGATAAAATTACAAAAATACTATTAGCTGGTGGAAAAAAGAAAAAAATTATCTGTTCTGTAGTAGTTCTACATATTTTGGAATTTAACTCAAAAATATTTGATATGAAAAAAAATTTAGATGTCTGCAGGTAGAAAGACTAATGATTAAATTTATGCTTGCTGGCTACTAGTGAGTCTCTCTTGTCTCTGCCAAAAAAACTAGATGTATTCTTTTTCTTTCTCTTTTTTCTCTTCCTCTTTCTCGGTTTTTCTTAATTTGAAAATGGTTATGGTTGCCAAACTGAAAGAAAAAACTTAATAGAACTGAAGAAGATACCAAACTAATCAGGTGGGTGATAGAGCTTCTGTTTGAGGTTAGAGTGCTCAAAACACTTTAGTCTGAAAATGTAGAAGCTTAAAAATATCTGTTTCATCATGAAATGTGGTTGAAGTTCATAAAATCATAACACATTGGAATGGTAGACATGAGCAAGTCATTTTAGATCAAATAAAAAGTACACCTTGTACAAGAACTAAAGAAAGTATTAAATTATTGATGAAGAGTGCAGGTTATCTTTAAGGTCACATTAGTCCAAACTATACTTGAATAGATTTTCAGGCTAGAATATTCCTGACAATTGATCTTTGAGTCTCTTCTTGAAGACCAATGAAAGGTCACAATGAAGAATAGTCTCTGTCATTGAAGAGATTTTAAGATCTAATTGTTAGAGAATTTTTTTTCTTACACATTTGCTTTTCTAAAGTAGACAAAGTAGGTGTGCACTCCACATTCAAGCAAAACAAATCTAATTAATCTTTAATATGACAATCCTTTATGTTGTCATGTGCTCTTGTTCTCCAGGAAGTAAACAAGTTTTCTTTGCTACAATATCGATAGTTCCTTCCACTTATTCTTTCTTTGGCTTCATTACCAGTCTCCTCACTAGTCTACTACCTTTCTTCTGGATATACTTCAGCTTTTTAAAGCTCTTCCTCTTGCTTCAGATGCTTCCTAGTTATTCATCTTTGGGCAAGTCACTGTTTGCCTCAGTTTTCTCATCTGTAAAATGGAGATAATAATAACACCTACCTCCCAGGATTGATATGAGGATCAAATAAGGTAATAATTCTAAAGTGCTTGGCACAATGCCTGGCATATAGTAAACACTATATAAGTGTTAACTGTCAAATGTGGCAATTAGTAATGCAGATTTGTTTTGTTTAGGATAGGTAATAGCAGGACTATCATCTACAACATTTATTGATGCAGCCTAAGATTGCATTAGCTTTTTTGACTGCCATGTACAGGACCTACTATCTTCTTTTTTTTATTAAAGCTTTTTATTTGCAAAATATATACACGGGTAATTTTCCAACACTGACCCTTGCAAAGCCTTCTGTTCCAAATTTTTCTCTTCCCCCCATCTCCTCCCCTAGATAGCAGGTAGTCCAATACATGTTAACTATGTTAAAATATATGACAAATCCAATATATGTATACATATTTATACAGTTATCTTGCTGTACAAGAAAAATCGGATTTACAAGGAAAAAAAGCCTGAGAAGGAAAACAAAATGCAAGCAAACATCAACAGAAAGCGTGAAAATGCTATGTTGAGGTCCCACAGGCCTCTCTCTGGGTGTATATGACTTTCTTCATCACTGAACAATTAGAACTGGTTTGAAACATCTCATTGTTGAAGAAAGTCATGTCCATCAGGATTGATCATCCCATAGTCTTGTTGTTGCCATGTATAGTGATCTCCTGGTTCTGCTCATTTTACTTAGCATCAGTTCATGCAAATCTCTCCAGATCTCTCTGAAATCATCCTGCTGGTCATTTCTTACAGAACAATAATATTCCATGACATTCATATACCATAGTTTATTCAGCCATTCTCCAATTGATGGGCATCTGTTCAGTTTCCAGTTTTTAGCCACTACAAAAAGGGCTGACACAAACATTCTTGCACATGTGGGTTCCTTTCCCTCCTTTAGGATCTCTTTTGGATATAGGCCCAGTAGAAACACTGCTGGGTCAAAGGGTATGCACAGTTTGATAACTTTTTGAGCATAGTTCTAAATTGCTCTCCAGAATGGTTGGATCCATTCACAGTTCCATGAACAATTGTATCAGTGTCCCAGTTTTCCCACATCTCCTCCAACATTTGTTATTATCTTTTCCTGTCATTTTAGTCAATCTGACAGGTGTGTAGTGGTATCTCAGAGTTGTCTTAATTTGCATTTCTCTGATCAACAGTAATTTGGAACACCTTTTCATATGACTAGAGATAGTTTTAATTTCTTCATCTGAAAATTATTTGTTCATATCCTTTGACTATTTATCAATTGGAGAGTGGCTTGAATTCTTATAAATTTGAGTCAATTCTCTATGTTTTAGAAATGAGGCTTTTATTAGAACCCTTAAACATAAAAATGATTTCCCAATTTATTGTTTCCCTCCTAATCTTGTCTGCCTTAGTTTTGTTTGTATAAAAACTTTTTAACTTAATATAATCAAAATTAACTATCTGGCATTCAATTAAGAGTTCCAGTTCCTCTTTGGACACAAATTCCTTCCTTCTTCACAGATCTGAGAGATAAATTATCCTATGTTCTATGTTTTGTTTCCTGTGTTTTGTTTATAATATCACTCTTTATGTCTAAGTCATGAACCCATTTAGATCTTATCTTGGTTTGTGGTATTAGATGTGAGTCAAGCCCTAATTTCTTCCATACTAATTTCCAATATTCCCAGCAGTTTTTGTCAAATAGTGAGTTCTTATCCCAAAAGCTGGAGTCTTTGGGTTTGTCAAACACTAGATTGCTATTGTTATTGCCTATTTTAGGACCTGCTATCTTCTAAACCCCTAGCTTTTTTTTAATTCCCCACAAGAACTGTTATTTAACCATGTATGCTTCTCCTATTTTATAATCTCATTAGAGGAACAGTGTATGAGATGACTAGAGATTAGAATTGTACAACATTTTAGCAACTGATTATAGAATTAGATGCTCTGGTAATTCAAATAATAGGTATAGTCACAGGAAGCATAAAAGCACCATCTGAGAGGATTACTGTCTTTTAATCCTAGCTTCCCAAATTGTTAAATACTTGATGTGTAGTGGGTCCTGCAGTGATAGGCCTAGGCATAAAGTAGGAGAAAGGAGTACAAACTCCTAAGGAAGCACCTTTAATACTACCATTATTTCGTAAGCTCCCATTTATTTCCTTCTTTTCTCTTCTTCCAGTATTTCCTCCTCCAAAGCTACCTAGGCAGCTTTAAAAAAAAAATAGACTAGATTGTAGTTTTATCTGAAATGTAGATGAACATTCCTTAAAGTTGTAAAATTACCATCTATATACACCTTTCTTACTTAAGACTTATGAAGAAAAAGAGAGAAGGCACTTGCTAGAGTAGAGTAAGATCAGTCAGTAAATAAATATTCATTAAGAACCTGCTGTGTGCCAGACACTATAGTAAGTGATGAGGATACAAAGAAAGGTAAAAGGCAGTCCTTACTGTCAGTCTAATTGGGGAAGACAACATGCAAATAAATAGTTATTTTCAAATAAGTTAAACATAGGATAAATTGGAAATATCATTATAAGGAAGACACTAGAATTGAGAGGAATCAGAAAAAGCTTCCCGTAGAGAGCTGAAAGCCTGGGATTTTAGCTGGGACTTGAAGAAAGCCAGGAAACAGAAAAATGGAGGGAAAGGATTCCATATATGGGAGATAACCATTGAAAACACCCAGATTTGAGTTGAGAGATGAATATCTCATTGAAAAAATATCAAAGAGACCTTTATCACTGGGTCACAGAGTGTGTGTGAGTATTTGAGGGGGATAAGGTTAGGGTTACATTTTTTCAGGCAGTGAGAATGGCCATGGACGAGAATAGAAAGGAGGGTACTATTTGTATAAAAAAGACTAATCTGTCAATTTGTAAATAGGAATTTTGCTACAGATTAGCTATAATGTACATATTGTATTACATCAACTTTTCTAAGCAATGATGGAAACATAATTATTTCTTGTGATTTTTAGAAGCTATAAAACTATACATTTGACTTTTAAATAGGTCAAATGATTTAAAATATTGAAAATCATATGTCTCACATACATATTCTTTTCTTAGTTATATATAAAGAAACAAGCTGAATTGAAGGGGGTTTTTTTGGTTTGTTTCTGAGATTATTTAAATATTATTCAATACTTCTAAAACATATCCAGCTTTTGATATTTAAGTAGCAAATTTTACAAGCTGCCAAGATTGGTGTTATTGTTTGTTTTTTAGATGACTTTAAACCTGCATCTATTGATACCTCTTGTGAAGGAGATCTTGAAGTTGGCAAAGGTGAACAGGTGACAATAACACTGCCAAATATAGAGGTAAGTATTTTCATCCATTTAAAATAAAACAATATTTAAATAGGGAAGCATAGTCTGAATTAGAGCTGAAAGAAAATTAAAATTTTGAGTCTGAGAAATTGAAAAATTTCAAACACACCAAACTTTTGTTTTCTAATTAATATGAATTATTTAATAGTTCTAAGATTTTTTTAGCAGCATATGCTATTAATTTGAAGTATTTATATAATCTGGTGTATAAAAAGAACCCTTAAAAGTTTAATTCATTTAATTGATGTCAGGTAGAACAGTATCTAAATCCTTTTAGAAATGTTTACCTTTTTTCAGAAAAATATCTAAAGAGATTTTTTGATAGAACGTTCCAGCCAAGAATTGGCTATAGTTTTATATTTTAGGGTTTTTTTCTTTTTTCTAAATTTTGAATTTAACAGCAAATAAAATTGCATTCATATATACAATAGAACAGAAAAAAAGGATTGTATTTTGAAATTATGTATTATATGAATCACTCTTTTCTTTTTAAGTATATAATAAATTTAACATGTAACTTTCAAAATTGTCTTGCCTCTCTGATTTCATTTGGCCTTCTCTTTGCATTAAAATTGTACTTTTTTCCTTTCTTTCTTTTTCTTTTGGGAGAGAAAGGGCAACTTTTTTCTTAGCCTTTCTCCATTTAGATTTCTTCCCAATGAAAAAAAAAGAAAAAAAAAACTTTTTTATTGATTCATATTTGTCTTAAATACTTTGTGTTCCTTTCTGAGTTGTCCTAAGAGAAAATTGAAATTATAATGCTGAAATTTGTATAGTATTATGACAGTACTTATTTGAATTCAGTTTAATTCAGCAAATATTTATTAAGTGGCCACTTTGCCCAATTCTATACTTGTTTGGCTTATAATCTAATAAGGGGATATGGCACAGAAAACTCTACTACATAATGAATATAAAGTTATAAAATGCTATGTGAGGTGCAAGGAAGAAAAGAGCATGATCAACAATTAGATCATAATCTAGTAGATGATCTTATTATATCTATTAAAGATTTCTGGAGCCTACTAAACCAATTCTTCAGCCACTGAAAAACCTTCATTTAGTAACAACCACTACCATGCTAGACTAGCTTCAAATTGTATTCTTGACAATGGATGATTCTTTCAAATTCTTTGTGTGTGTGTGTGTGTGTGTGTGTGTGTGTGTGTGTGTGTGTGTGTGTGTGTGAGTGAGTGAAAAAGAGAGATTTAATATGGATTAGTTTTTGTTTTTGTTTGTTTTTTTGTTTTTGTTTTTTTTTTTTTTAACAAATGATTGCCTCTTACTGTCGCCACCAGAAGAACAAGGATTCCTACATTAAGGATATTTCCTCTGAATTCCATTCATTAATATTTAGAATTGTCTACTGGATGTAAAGTATTCTCACTTTCCTTAAGAGTTTATACAAAAATTAAAAGCAGCAGAGATCAGAGAAAAACCACAGATTTTGAGATAGGTTGTTTCTTAGGGTTTTTTCCCTTCTTCCTCCAAGTACCCATATTTTATGCTCTTTTCATATGAGACTCTGAGCACTTGCTGACCCAATAGGCTCTAGATACTGCTTGAGGGAAGAACATAGAAGCTAATAGCCCTAGCACTAGGGTAGAATTAGTATTTATTTCATTTCCTGTTACTTAGAATGTTCAGTGAAAAGCCTTTTGTGTCTTTGTTCTCTCCCTATATTGAAAAAAGCTTTTCCCTTGCTTATTCAGAAATAGTCAAAAATTTAATTGATTCCTATATCTAGGAGACCTGGCTGTACACAATTTACTTCATGGTCTAGAAGGGAATATTTTTGTGTACTGATTGAGTTTATTCTCAGGGGAATTCTGATTACTCATAAGTCATTTTGACTCACCTGAGAAAGAACATGAACATTTAGTCCTTGTCTACATCTCTTGTGAAAAAAGAGAAAGGTAAAAGATTTTCAGTTTTCAGGTAAGCCCTCGGGCTAACAAAACATTGAAAATAGAAGGTGTTTTATTTAAGTCAACAACAGCAGTTACAGTGAAGTTGTGCCTAGAACTATAAACAGTTCCTTCCTTCTCTACTAAGTCCTGTCTTCCCAGGAATTTATATAGTCTTCCAGATCTTCAACTCTTGTTCTTTTTCTCTTTCTCATTTATAACTTTGAGGCGTCTACTATGGGGGAAGATGGAGGAAAGACTTTAAAATTCAATATATTAAACAGTTGAATGTATTTGATTCTATAAGCTAAGATATATTCATGTATGGAATTTAATATAGGGAGTGACTGGTATATGTATATGTGTGTATGTATGAATGAAGACATTTTTTTAAAATACCATTTTTAAAGGAAATAAGATAACTCCAGGAATATATTACAGTATGCGTTTATTAAGCAATATACTAAGTGCTAAGGGAGATAGATTATCCTATAAGATGTGGTCCTTTCCCTTAAGAATCTAAAAGTTTAGTAAGCTCCTTTGAAAAATCCTGAATAATCATAATTTGAATAATCTTGTATGATGTCTATGTTGATATAGTCAGAAGAGTGGAAGAGAATAATTCTGGAAAATCTTTGTTTTAATACAGCTTCTCTAACCTACTATTCCATCTCCACTGTAATACTTGCTAAGTTAACTAACATTATTTCAGCTTCTCTACAGGAACCTTTAATATAAGCTCCAAGATTATGGTCCTATCTAGACATACAGAAGCTAATTCAGTATAGAGTCAAATCTTATGAGGGCTTTAGCCACTATGCTAGAGATTCATTTGTAGTTCTACTTCTTGAATTTGCAGCCTGGGCCATCTTTGTAAATTAATAATAATTTACCTTGGTTTTTATAGTCCTAGGACAATCATGAGAAATAAAGAACAGAAAGTATATTCTTGAAGAGACTATGCATTTGCCCCCCCCCCATTATGAGAATATCTCCTCAGATAAATTTTTTCCAGAATCCTCAGTCACCATGGGAAATGTGAGGAATTGATACTCTTTCTGGGAATAAAATGAGCATTCTCCCACTAGCTGGTAATTTTATAATACCCAAAAGCTTCTAATTTAATAATCCTAAACAATTAGTTACCTTATACTAGTATAGTATCATACACTGTTTAGTGTTTCCAAGTATATTCCTATTGTTCATTTTACCACATTTACAGCATCATCAGTAACTTGTTTATACATTTGTTCTAATGAGAACAATGTTACAGATTTGATTCCTATATAGGTCAGTAAGTATTGCTATATAGCCCAGCTACAGACTACTGATCCCAGTCAGAACATAGACTGTTCATCACAATGAGAATACTAGGTGAGAGAATAGGAATAGATCATTGTTAAACTTTTCATACAATTGATATAATCGAAAATGCTCTGGATTAGATATTAGAAGACTGGGTGTTCCAGTTCTGACCCAATCTGTGACTTCTTGGCTTTATTGCTGTTAATAACTACCCTGCTTGCCTCACCAGGATAATACATTGGATAATGGACATAAAAGTATTGGAAGGCATATATCACTATTTGGATATCAGATGTCATGCCCTGGAAAGCTCCCTTAATGAAGGGCCCTTGAAAACCCTGCTTGTTCCCCAGCACCACCACCCTTCTCCACAAAACCCAATTGACTCTTACTATCACTTCAAAAAGAGGCAGATTTAATCCACCCAGGGCAGTTAAGTGATACATTAGATAGAGTGTAGGGTCTGGAGTAAGTATATCCAAGTTAAATCTGGCCTCAGATATTTACTAGCTGTGTTATCCAGGGCAAATCATTTAACCCTGTAAGGAAAAATATTGCATTATCTTTGCCAAGGAAACCCTTCCTAGGGGCAATTAGATGGCGAAGTGGATAATCTGTAGGCTCTGGAGTCAGGAGGAACTGAGTCCAAATCTATTCTTAGACACTTAACAATTGGTTACTATGTGACTCTGGGCAAGTCACTTAACCTCAATTGCCTCAGCAAAAAAAAAATCCCCCAAAAACATGCCCCCAAGAAAAGTCTCCTTAAACATGGGTTCACAAATAGTCAGACACAACCGAAAGAATTGAGCAACATTAGTCTACCCCTTGTCAAAGTACTTTGCTATGCTGCTCTTCAACATAGCTTAGCAGAGACTTTAAAATTGTAACTATTGCCTGCCACAAGCTTGAGATCAATGTCCTTACCATCCTGGAATTACAGTCTATTATTGAAGTTATAGATGAGTCCTTATGGAAGCATGGCCTGACTTCCATATATCCAGGAGATCTCTGGGTAATTTCTCTCTTTTGTATTAAGCTGTTTTAAAGAATAAATGGGCATTGGCCAATGTTCAAAATTTAGGATGGTACTAAATTTAGAGAAGAAAGAAAATTCATCTTAAGAATATGGAAAGAATATAAGAGAAATAAAATTTTATAACTTCTTCACCTGGTCTTTATGGATGAGATCAAATGTGTTTTGTACTGTTTTCTTAAATCCTTCCATTCTACTTAAAAATACAAAGGGTCTCAAAAGAAATATATTACTTCCTTTTGGTAATAATTGACTTTGTATTAATATATCCTCCTTCTCTGCCCCTCATAATAATATAATTTGTATATGTCTCTTTTTTCCTACTTGAATTCTATCAGCTTGGGTTTTAATACTGCTATTATGGTCATCGTAATTATCATTGTATCACATGTATTTGACATGCCAATTTCCATTCATCTGCACAAATGAAATATTTTATCTTTTATGATTTGATAAAGTCTCATGCTAGGATGAGGATCAATGATCTCATCCATATGAGTATTCTTTTCATCAGACCTATCTTTCCTGTAAGATTCTTTCTTATCCTGTAAGATTCTTAACCATGTCCCCACATATCCTTCATTGAAGATGTACCCAAAACACTGGAAAACTTCTGTTTACGTTTTTTAATATTCTGTGGATATCAATGATTATTTGGGCTTTTTTCCTTAGTGATATTTTGCCTAACTTCTTAGTGTCGTTTTTTGTAATATGTTAATACCTTATTAATACCTACAGTAATCTCTCCATTATATTTGGGTTCTCTGCAATTTAAATTATATGGATATCATAGATTTTCGCCACGGGGCTTTACATTTTATGGAAACAGGAAAAATGAAAAGTTCAAGTATGTGAAAGAGTTAAGCTTGGTGATAGTTTCGGGCTTTTAAAGTTTAGAGTTTTTTTCATTTCTAAAATTTAGGAATTGAAGATAGATATAATCAATCAATTGATCAATGAACATTGAGCACCTATCATGCAGCAAGAACTGTGCTAAGCACTGAAGATACAAAAAGAAGCAAAGGATAGCTTACAGTCTAATGGGGAGATAATATACAAACAAATATATACAAAACAAGCTATATACAGGATAAGTAGGAAATAGTTAAAAGAAGGCTACATATAAGGTTACTTCTAATTCTAAAATTAAATAAAAAATTCTCTGTAAATGTTAATTAACTAGTTAAAAATTTTCAAATAGGGCTCAACACCACCAGTATCTGTTTTCAAAGGCTCAAAGAAACCTTACCTAAAAGAATGTATTTTGATTATTAACCATGATACTGGAGAATGTCGATTAGAAAAACTCAGCAGCAACATCACTGTAAAGAAAACAAGGTAAGTAGTTTGATAAAGAAATAAATGTCTTTTAATGAAAATTGTAAAGAAAAGTAATAAAAAATATCATGGGATTATTATATTTTAATCTATTCTGTAAAAAAAGTTTGTTTCATTTCCAAATTTTGGAACCCAAAGTTTTGGTTTTGGTTTTGGTTTTATTTTTGTCTTTCTCTTTTATACTAAATGACCTTCTTTTTAGTTTGTTTCTGAATGCTCCTTTAGACTGTGAGCCAAATCTTTCATGTACCTTATTAATAGTTTTCTTTCCCTGAATAGCTTTTACTCACATATTCCAAGAATATTTTCAAGCCAGAATCTTCTGACTATGGCAATTAGTATGTCTTGACAGAGTAGCCAATAACTTCAGAGATCATATGTCATAGATTTTCTGGAACAGGTCGAATCTTAAGAAGAGTATAGTTTTCAGAGCAGATATCCTTTGTAAGACCATGTGTGTTCATTTTTACTTCATGAAACATAATTACCATTCAGCAACTTAAACACAAGATTCTCCTTATATCTCCAATGTATATTTATGTAGTACATTTGATTATTTAAAGTTACCTGATTGCACTAGTCTGCATGTTTCCTCCATTGACACATCACATTCTTTTGATAGTATACTGAATGAATGGATGAAAAAAAGTATTTATTAAATACTTATTTTGTGCTAAGTATTGTGCTGTGTTAGAGATACAAATGGAAAAAAAAAACCCCAAACAGATTTGGCACTCAAGTTTGTATTCCAGTAGGTAAAGACATTGCATATAATAAGGTAGTGCTGGCCAGGGAAGGGAGTTTTTGTCTGACAAGTCACAGAAATGGTGAGTTTGTGCGTAAAGTTAATTGATCTACCCTTTTCAGGAGAATTAGTAGTGGTGCTATCAGTTTGATTATTGTATCCAAAGTACCAGGTAAAAGACTGGAATGAGAGGGATGAAGATGGTAAGAGGGCCTTGGCGCATGGTTGTATGGCTGGATATAAAGGCAAAACATGGCCTGGTGAAAAGGTTGAGCGTAGTGCTTTCTTATCCTCTTCCAAAGTGGAAGGCCAGCTAAGTGAATTAGTTTGCTCTTTCTTAGTCCCCAGTTAGGCTGGATTTTGGGCAGGAGCTCCAAAGATGAATGGATTAGTTTCCCTTGGTGCTGAGAGCCCAGGTTATGAAGGTTCTTAAGTAAGGGAGAAGTCAGTGAGGCAGGACTAGGAGAAAGGCTAGATGTTACAAGATATGAAAATGAAGAATGGTCAGGTATTTAGGACCAGCAGGAAACATATTGTGCTTAGTGGACAAAGTTGCATTCATTCCATCACCAATCAATGAGGCTCTTGGTTGAAAGGCCAGAAAATTCATCACCTAGGGTCCACCCCACTATGATGAGACTCTTTAAATTTGTAGTCTGGACATTGAATGAAAAGCATTTAGTCCATATTTAAATGCTTTCTAGTTTGTTAGAACCTTTCTGAGTATATCGTCTGTTGGTATAGCCATCAGGAATCCAAGATTTATTCTGGATCATGGTGGAAGCATAAGAAGAAGAGTAGAGCTTTATTGTGTAGAATGGATCTAGTACATAGGATCAACACATATAATGATTAATCAATGCCTCAGAAGTCAATAATTTTATTTTTGTTTGCTTATTGTTTATTGTTGTTGCTTATTAATTTCTCATGCTGTGACTATAGTGATGAGTTTTTCCAAATTCTTTAGGTTGCTGCTTAGACAACAAATTAGTCACCATTAGACTGGCCCATACTTGAAATCTTTCTGCATTGGTGGGGTTTGACAAAGTTTGCCCTTCATGGCTCAGAATTATCTCTCTTTCATAATTCAAAAGTATTTTTCAGTACTTTAGTGGAGCAATGATCTTCCCATAGTAAAGATTGTACACATATTATTCTCTTTTCTTTTTTTTTCCCCTGTCCTTCCCTAACTTCAACTTACCTTCTCAAATTTATCTTTTCTTCAAGTTTGGTATTTATATCAGCCTTTTTTTTTTAACTAGTCAGTGATCTGACTGAACAGACAGCTGATTATAAAAATGGTTTCCCACGCAAGTTATGCTATTTTTTGTCTATTTATAATCAATTTGTTAATTAATATCATGATTGCTAAATAGTAAGTTGAAATATTGGGGCAGCTAGATGGCTTAGTGGATAGAGTGCTAGGTCTTGATTCAGGAAAACATGAGTTCATATCTGGACTCAGACACTTACTATGTGACCCTGATCAAGTCACTTAACCTTAATTCCCTCATTTTTTTCTTCTATAAAATAAGCTGGAGAAGGAAATGGCAAATCACTCCAGTATCTTTGCCAAGGAAATCCCAAAAGGGGTCATGAAGAGTTGGACACAATTGAAATGACTGAACAACAAATAAGTTGAAATACTTTTGGGGAGGAGGAATCCCATCAATACTGACATTATATAAATTAAATAAAATTTTAAAAAATAAAACATGAAAGATGTTGTACAAAAGGATGGGAGGCTTATTCTCAGGCTCTAATTTGGATGTTGTATTCATCCTTGGTTCTTTCTAAACTCAATTTTGTGGGATGTTTAATCATTTCACCTTATGCTTATTATGACCATAGTTAACACTGCCATGAAAATAATTGCAATTTATGTACTAACAGGTGTTACATGAAAGGAAAAATTATATGACAAGCTTCACATTCTCCAAATCAAATTAATGTATACTTCAACACCTCCTGACTTTAAAGTGAAGGTGAACAAAGAGTAGAAGGGCAAAAAAAGTTTGGAAAAGATGATTTGGTATTAAAAACATAAGAGCTGGTAGATTACTCATGTAATTATAAAATTATATATGTATGTTATAAATATTTTCTTTAAGAGGAGAGTAGAAAATGTTACAGGTAGTGAGGATTGAATAATGTCACCAAAATTGAAATTGACTATGTCATTGACAGGAAAAGGTGGTTAATTCTTTTCCTGTCATTTTAGCCAATCTGACAGGTGTGTAGTGGTACCTCAGAGTTGTCTTAATTTGCATTTCTCTGTTTAATAGTGATTTGGAGCACCTTTTCATATGACCAGAAATAGTTTTAATTTCATCATCTGAAAATTGTCTGATCATATCCTTTGACCATTTATCGTTTGGAGAATGGCTTAAATTCTTATAAATATGAGACAATTCTCTATATATTTTAGAAATGAGGCCTTTATCAGAACCCTTAAATGTAAAGATGATTTCCCAATTTATTGCTTCCCTCCTAATCTTGTCTGCATTAGTTTTGTTTGTACAAAAACTTTTTAACTTAATATAGTCAAAATTATCTATCTGATGTTCAATTAAGATTTCCAGTTCTTCTTTGGACATAAATTTATTCCATCTCCACAGGTCTGAGAGGTAAACTATACTATGTTCCTCTAATTTGCTTATAATATCACTCTTTATATCTAAATCATGAACCCATTTAGAGCTTATCTTAGTATGTGGTGTTAGGTGTGGGTCAAGCCCTAATTTCTTCCACACTAGTTTCCAGTTTTCCCAAGATAGTTAATTCTTAAGGAAAATCGATATCAGATTAGTTACCTGTGGCTAATCAAACCATTAGCTACTTAGAACAACAGTCAAATTCAACATACCAAATTATAAGAAAGGAAGAAGATGAGAAGACACTGCAATTAAAACAGTTTCAATCTGACCTTGGATCCATTAAATCATTGAAGTATAATTAAAAATACCCAAGAACAGGACAGAACCCTTTAAGACATGAACCTAGAACCAAGCAGAGACACCCCAAAAAGAGGGCTCTGGCTTGACATGCTTTCTAGTTTTATGATCTCATACATAATTCTGGTATTTGGCCTAGTAGTAATTTCTTACTGACTTTAAGTCATAAACTACTTGTAAAAATAAAATGATGAATAAGTTTCAGATTTGTGGTATCCTGTCATTGATGGTGGTGGGGGGAATTGAATGGTTCTAATTATTTCAGGGTCCTTATATGATAGGGGCCTCGGTGTCCTTTGGATTAAATACAAATTTCATTGAGTTTCTTTAGTAGTTGATTTTTGATGTGTCTTAACCTTTCACTGAAGTAGTTAAGTAGCAAGCAAGATGGGGAAGGAGAAGAAACATCTCCTCATACTTTTCCTCCACTTCTTTTCACTGTTGTATGTCTGATTATTTTTCCATGGTAGATCTTTATGGCTCTCTCTTTACTGTTTCTTTGATTCTTTCCAGACCCTCCCTGGAAGGTTGGGATCCAACTGAGGATATGACATCTGAATTTTGTGCTTCCTTCAGTTAATCTCAATGGGTTTAACAGTTAGGCCTATGTGATCAACCAGGTGGGTTGCTGTATTCCTTGAGATCAGTAGAATCCCAGAAAATCCCTTTATACCTTTATGGTTCTGAATTGCTACCGAGAATTTCATTTTTATTTTAGTCAGCTCTTCTCACCTCCCACCTTCACTGAAAATTCTTCTTGTTAATTGAAATATATCAAAATGTCAACTCATGGCCATACTATCCATTAACAATCTATCAATCAATACAAAAACATTTATCAAATATTATTTATTACTAGGGATCCAAAGACAAGGATAAAAACAAAATGGCCCTTGCCTTCAAGGGCCTTCAAGGAGTTTAACTACCATACAGAGATATAATACATATTCATATGAGTAGATACAAAGTATATTGATGGTAACTTGAAGATATGGGGAAAAGATTAGCCTCTGAGGACAGGCAGGGGAGGAAGGAAGGACAGGGGATCAGGAAAGGTCTCATATAAGACAGCATTTAAACTGAGGGTTGAAGGAAGCATGATATTCTAAGGGATAAAAGCGAGGAGAGAGTATATAGTTCAGGCAAAGGTACAGAGATTAGAGATGAAATGTCACATGTGAAGAGGAAGAAATAAGCCAATTTGTTTAAAACAAAATGTAAAGAGAAATAACAATACAGATCTGGAAATGTAGGCTGGAACTAGAAAGTGGAGGTTTTGGAGATGTAATTTTTTGCTCCTAGAGGCAATAGGAAGCCACTGCAACTTAATGAGCAAGGGAGTTAGTTACATAATCATATTTGTGCTTTAGGTGATTAGAGCCTGAGCTAGAATCAGAGATATTTAATGGAGAGACCATACGTTGGTGCCTACAAGTATCAAGAAATAAGGAAATCTGGATGGAAGATTTGAGTTTATACAGAGTGAATGTAAAGTGAAAAGAATTAAGGACCAAGTCTTGGCTTGTTAGTTGGAAGAGGTTGATTTTAGGGAGACCCTAATGAATTCTGTCTTGGTCATGTTATGCTTGAGGTGGCTACCATCCAGTTCAAAATACCCAACAAACAGTTGGTGGTATAGGAAGAGAACTCAGAATAAGGGATTGGACTGTATCTTCATAGAGATAATAATTGAGCCTGTAAGAACTGTTGGGATTGCTGAAAGAAGCTAGAAATAGAAGAGAGGACCAGGAGAGAGCTTTATAAGAATACCCAGAGAGTATGGTATTGTTAATGATTAAGCAAAGTATATTAAAAAGACCAGATAGGTCAGGGCAGAGAGACAGACAGAGAAAGACAGAGATAGAGATACACACACACACACACACACATGCACACACACATATGAGGGGGAACATGAGAGAGAGGTATGTCCAAAAATAGAGAGTATCTAGGTGGAAAATATAATTAGCAATGTCACATGTTGTAAGTGGTCAGAAAAGGATGAAGAATGAGGACAGTGATTTAGCAGTCAAGAAATATTTGATAATTTTAGAGCAATTTCAGTTGAGTGATAAGGTTGATGCCAAATTGCAATCTGGATCATAGATTTAGATTTGAAAGAAACTTTTGTGATATTCAAGTCAAGCCTTCTCAAGCTAGGAGATTAGCTGACTTGGTATATAAGGCAGAATTTCAACCCATGTCCTCTGACTCCAAGTCAAGTGTTCTGACCACTATATAGTGTTGTTTTTTATCCTAAACACAGATCTAGAGTTAGAAGGTACTTTAGAAATCATCCTCATTTTACAATCTGAAAAACTGGGGCCCAGAGGACTGAATTGGACCTTTCCAAAGTTGCACCCCTAATAAGTAACAGGCAGAATTGAAACTCAATTTCTCTGACTCCAAATCTAATGATTTGCCCACACCCTTGGCAAACTGACTTCATTTTCCACTCCATTCTAATGACATTCCCAAAATTTAAGACCCCCAAATCATGAAATCTATTCAACAGCCCTCATTCTCTTTGAGCTCTATGACATTCAAGATTATTGAAACTACCTTCTCATCTGTCTTCTGTCCACCTACACTTCCTTAGCTTTCCTCCTAGCTTAATGACTACTCTTTCACTGTCTCTTTCATTGGGTCTTTTTTTATCTTTTCGTCTGCTAAGTGTATATATGTGACTCAAGATTTAGTTCTTAATTATTTTCATTTTATATTCATTCTCTGTAGAGTGAATTTTTCAAATTTTTCTTATACCATGAAGTATTTTCAGCTTACACAAATCTTCGGTATCTCTGAACTCATTCATGCTATCTTCATCCTTTATATGCCAATAAGTTACATACTTATATAAAGACAAGACAGCATGATATAATGGATAGAGCACTGTATTAGATGTTATGAAAACTCAAATCCTGCCTCAGAAATTTCTGTCACCCTGAGCAGATTAATTGACTTTTCCAGACTCAGTTTCTTCCTATCTAAAATAACCCCAAATAACCTTCCTCAACTGTTATGAAGAATTACTGAAATATAGAAAAGGAGAGAAAGAAGGAAATAACCATTTATTAAGCATCTGCCCTATGTCAGACACTATACTGTATTATATGTTATACACTGCTTTACAAATGTCATTTGATTCTCACTGGAAAGTAGGTGCCATTATTAACCACATCTTACAGTTAAGGAAACTGAAGTAGCCAGTAGTTAAATGACCAGCCCAGGGTCACACAAACATAGAGACCAAAAATGAACCTAGATATTCCTGAATCCTTAGCTCAGCACTCTAATTCGCTGCTGTACCCACCTATACTTAAACTGAACAAAAAGAGTCCTACAAAACATAGAACAGTAAGTGCATGCTATTATCAATTTTTGTGTTTATTTTTACATTTGTAGTTATTTTTCTGTGGTATTCTAGATCTTGGGAATACTTGTAGCCATCAGTGAAGTAGTCACTGAAGAGAGAACTGAGTATGAGAGAGTGAGATGGGGGTGATGACTCCAGGGACAATATGGCAGGGATGGGGAAGAAGTCGAATCAAAGGAATAGGTAGAAGGGCTGGCCTTGTGGAAGAGAAGGTATGTCTCTTGATCAGAGACCAGAATAAATAAGTGATTATGTTGGGGTAGGGGTGAGGGGTGGAAAGGTGAGTGGAATGTAGAGAATAGAAAACGGTAGATCATGGTAGATGGCCTTACTTTTCTGTGAGGAAAAGTCTTCAGTTGTAGGGGAAGAAAAGTGGGAAGGTTAAAGAGGAAAGGAAAGTAAGGGTATGGAACAATTGTTCTGGGAAGAGAATGAATTAGGCAAATTAGTAAAAAGAATTGCCTTACTATGTAGTGAGGTCCTGGTTGAGAGTTGATGAATGAATTTATAGTGGGTCCAATCAGTTGGTGACTTTCACTCTTTTTTTCTTTAACACTGATTGGCAGCATGTGAGTAGGAGCCAAAATAGTGGAAGAATTGGAATAACACAGAGAACTATATTTTGGTAAAGTATGCATGAAGATAGCATAAGGGGGTAAGGAATTGGAGAGATAGAGTAGCACTGAACTGGTTGATGGGTTAAAATCAGGAAGGGAGAAAAGTGAAGCCAGTAGAAGTGAGTCTTGGAGAACGCTCAGAGACAGGAACATGATTATAGTGGAAATAAAAATGGGTTTGGGAGTTATGAGGCATATAGGAAGAGAGAAGAATGATAGATTATAGTTAAATAGAGGAATTTCAGAATTTTTGTGTAGAACACTTGTGGGTGATGGCAAGTTCAAGGGTGTGATTTTGTGTGATTGAAGTAGAGTAAAGATATATGATCATGGAATTTGATATTATTTAATTTGGAATGCAAGAGGTTTTTTTTTTAAGTATATTAGCACATAAATTAAAGACTCTCTCTATAAGGATTGGATTTAATGGTGAAGAGAACTATGAGCCCAGGAACTGAACTCCTTAAGAAGGATAAAGAATGACTTGGTAAGGGGGGAAAAAGACATTTCTGCAAAACTGAGGCTGATACTGACAGTAAATATACAGTATTACCATTTTGTATTCTCCATGCCTTGCCCTTTCCCCAAAAACAGGAAGGTAGGTAGGTATATTTTTTTGTCTCTAAGGTCAACCTTGATTATTATGATTGTCGGACATTCATGGTCGGTTGTGGTTTCCATTGCTGGCTCAAAACCTGTTATTCCTATATCTTAAGCAATGGAACAGAAATCTAAGTTGTCTTGTTAGACACAATATTCCTAATTATTGTTTACTTCCCCAAACTATTTGTTTTCTTTTGAACCTTTATTTTAATTCAATAGTAATGATGAAACTACATTTCATTTGTGACAAGTAATGTCTTAAGTTTCTTGTTTAGGACTTCATGATCCCTAGGAATGCATTCTAGATTCATTCTGGGCTATCCTCTTTCCTTATGTGAATCACCAGAAGTGGTAGCATAGTTAGACTTGACAGGTGCTTTGTCATGTTATTGATAGATACAGGTGACCTCTGCATTAGATTATGACCTTGTTGGGAGCAGGGACTGGCTTTTGCCTTTCTTTTTATCTATAATGCTTGGGACATTGTTTGACACAAACACTATGTGTGGGCTTCTTATATAATTATGATTGACTAACATGTAGAGTTTGTTGTTGATCCTCATCATTCCTTGAAGCAGAAACTGTCTTTTCAAAAGTATAAATCCTTATGCATATTTCACAGCTCCAAAGGATTAGTCATCTTTTTTCTTACTTTCCTTTTTAGGGACATTCTTTTCCCTTTTCATTTTCCCTTTCAAGCATTTTTTCCATTCTTGTACAAAATCCTTCATCTAACCTGGATAGAGAATATGGAAATATCCCATGAGTCATTTTTAATAGATCAACCCACATTTCAAGTTGCTATTGTTATTGTTTCACTTGGTACATTTTCTAGATCTGTTTGAAGAAGTTTGTGGAACAGAGCTCACTGCACTGCTTTCTACTACTATGCAATCTTTCTTCCAACCTCTAGTAAGCTTTTCCTTCCCAAAATCTTGTTTTATTTATTATTTTTTAAAATTTCTGTTCTGCATCTCTCAATTTTGGTCTTTGACATTTCTTCTTTAGGGCTTCTTTTTGGATCATTGATTAATTAGTTTTCTAATTTTTAATTCCAAGTCCAGAGAGATGAAGTTGTCTCTGAAATTTCTTTATCTGGATATAAAACTTCATAAATTATGTACATGTGAATTGTTATTGTTCCATATATCTTGGTATCAATCTCTTTTAATATAATTTTAGTGGTATCTATGATGTATTTGGACCCACTCATTTGGAATATTGTATTTTGGTTTCTATTAGTGTCCTGTTAACTATCAACTCTCCTACCTTAGGTTTAAATTCCATAACAACTATGT
Source organism: Myrmecobius fasciatus (assembly GCA_023553655.1). Lineage (NCBI taxonomy): Eukaryota > Metazoa > Chordata > Mammalia > Dasyuromorphia > Myrmecobiidae > Myrmecobius > Myrmecobius fasciatus. The sequence continues at coordinate 543,672 of JAJPUD010000578.1, forward strand.
TTTATCCTTCTATTTCTAAAGATTGCTTTCCCTGGGAGAGAAAACAGAAGCAAAATAGATACTTCTTTCTTGTTGTTGTTTCCACTCCAAGCAACAATCTTATCTCTTCTCTATCTTCCTTTTGGCCTTTACATGCAGCCATCTGTGTGTGTGTGTGTGTGTGTGTGTGTGTGTGTGTGTGTGTGTGTGTACCATTTTTCTGTTCTTAGCATTTTTCCCAAGTCTCAATGAATTCTGGGTTTGAGTCTTCCTAACACTATTATTAGAGAACTCTACCAGTCTTTTGTATTTGTACTTATTTATTTGCCCATTTATCTTTTGTGATTTTTAAGGATCTTACTTCATCACTGAGTTCCTTCTAACCAGATTACTTTCTTTAAAAAAAAATCTCATTCATCAAAAGCATGCAGAGCCAAGGGAAATAACCATAATATTGATATAGGGTCCAATCATGATTTCAGAGGACTGACCTGTGAAATATGATTCTGGCAGAGAGGTGGTAGACTAGATGCATAATAAGGAATATGTTGTCAGACAGCACCAAAATATTTCATTTTACTTAAGTGTATTTCCTTATTATAAGGGGAGGTTCGTGTGTGTGTGTGTGTATGTGTGTGTGTGTGTAGGGGGTGCATTACTAGAAATGAAAACTGTTATTTTTTTTAAACAGAATTTATTAAAAACTCAAAATCTTATTTCCTCCATTTGGCTGGTCTATATAGATAGATAGATAGATATAAATAGATAGATAAATATATAGATATATGTGTATGTATGTGTAAACATATATATATATATAATACATTCTGATCACAATATCATTTCAGCAATTCCTTCCTTTTGGACTTGAATGTTTTTCCCACTCAAATTTGTAAATTTTCATACAAGTATATCTTCTTAATAGAGGATGCCACCACTCCTCTATCTCTTTTACTTTTTTACTTAATAACAAGATAAATCCTCCCATTGTCATACTCCATTGTGTCATGAGTTGCATCATCTTGCCATACTATGAGACTATATTAACTTCCTTACATTGATTTCCAGTTGACTTTCTTATGCATTCTGTAGTCTAAAAAATGCTTTAGTTGTATTTTTAATGGGAGGGAGGCTCACCGTTCTTTCTTTTTGCCCGCTTTATCCCCTTTTCTGTAATCTTCCATCACTGCAGAATGGAAGCTCCATGCTGGTTCCATAGAGCTTCCCAACCTCTGTGACTTTGGTGGCCAGTAAATGACTTCTTCTGTGTCACTTTAGCATCTCTTTACCTGTGACAGTCGGGGTGAGAAAGCAATCAGGCATATCTACTCTAGGTCTTTTTATCATTAAAAATTCATGGCCTAGGGGCAGCTAGGTGGCGCAGTGGGTAGAGCACCAGCCCTGAAGTCAGGAGGACCTGGGTTCAAATCTGGTCCCAGACACTTAACATTCCCTAGCTGTGTGACCCTGGGCAAGTCACTTAACCTCAATTGCCTCAGCAAAAAGCAAAAAAAAAAAAAAAAATTCATGGCCTTTGTTCACAAGAGCTGCCTTGGCATGGAGAAGGGAGCTCACCTGTCCCCACATTGAAGGAGGAGTAATGAGAGCTTGGTATAATCTGACTTTGTTGAGTTGTCGAACCATCACTGACTCTATTTGTCCTCCTGCTATCTAAAGATCATCATGTCTAACCCTGAGTCCCATTGTTTCCTTCCCTACTTTGCCTGAGACTTAGTTACATCTTTACCCCCTCAGGTGATTGAGACCTTGACTCTGAACCCCTCAATTATCTCTACTGTCCTATGTCCCAGGCACTGAGTGCTTCAAGTTAGGCCTAATGGTTTTCTTGTGTGTATTAAGATGTGTCTTATAATAAAGATCTTTATAGCATTCCTGGCCTGTCTTTCTCTTTTGTAAAATCCTGTAAATCCAACAGCAACTTTGAATTTTGAATACTTATATTCTGTGCATTAGCATAGAGACTTCCAGTGCCACAAATAAAGTTTCTGTCCCCCACCCTAGTTGTTGATTCCTATAAATCACTAGATTTTTGCTAATTTTCTTTTCTTTTCAATATTCTATGGCAGAGGTTCCTAAGTTGGTGTCTATGATACTTTGATAACTGTATTTAAATATAATTCTTTTCTTTTTATGATCTTGTATATTTTTATTTTATAAATTTAAATACATTATTCTGAAGCAGGCTTTACCAGACTGGAAAAGGAGTTTGTTGCACACAAAATAAAGTTAAGAATTCCTTCTCAGTGTATCTAGCTTAACAGTTGTATCTGGGCAGATATTTTGATTTTTTTGTTTTTCTATTTTCAGTTTAAAGCCCTCTTCATTAGGCTAGTCTCTTATTAGCACCAACATTTGGACATTCTTTTTCATCCTCATTAGATGGACTCCATCCTGAGCCTAGAATCTATTATATTAATTTATTGTCTAAAAAGACAAGTCCTAGGGGCAGCTAGATGGCACAGTGCTCCAGCCTTGAAGTCAGAAGGATCTGAGTTCAAATCCAGCCTCAGACATTTAATACTTACTAGCTGTGTGACCCTGGGCAAGTCACTTAACCTCAATTGCCTCAGTTAAAAAAAAAAGATAAGTTTGTATTGATATAATCTTCTCAGTCAACTCTTCACTTACCCTATTTGTCTTCCTCTAATAAACTCCTTATATTCAAACATTGGTAATAATGAAAATACTACTTATGCTTCCCAGTTTCCTTCTCAGCATTTTGTAATATTTAGAGATGCAGATTACATATTACTTCATGTAGGATCAATCATTTCTTTGTAAACTCTAGAAGTATAGTAATTGTCATTTGGTTTGTCAAGTCTCAACAAACTTAACGTTTCCCAAGTAAGACACCATAGTGTATAATTGATCACGTCAGGTTGACATACAACCATTTTCACAGCTTCAGTAGGGAGTTGCCAAACACCATACTATTATCTTCTATCTCTATCCAAAAATTAGCATATTTAGTATTGATGTCTTTAGATTTCTATTAAAACAGGAAACTATTTCCACTTAAAAAATTCTACATCCCTTTTCTCCTGGAAACCTTATACTCATTTTTCTCTTCCTCCTCAGCTGTTACATTCTTCATATTGCACTAGAAAGAACAGTGGATTCTGAGTCAGAGGACTAAGGATTGAATCTCAAATCTGACTATCACTTTCCTTGTAATCTTTGACAATTCACTTAATGCTTAGTTTCCTTACTCATATATTTCAGGAGTTGTATTATATAATCTCTAAGATATATTAGAACCCCAGATTCTGTGATGTGCAATATACTTCTTGATTAGTTTGGATTCAATTTGTCATTTATTCAATAAGCATTTATTAAGTGTGTTTCAATCAACAAGCATTTATTAAATGCCTACTATATGCCAGTGTGCTTTGGAGACATGAAAGCATCTACTGAGCTACTAATTGCTCAAGGTGATAAAAGGGTATATTAGAATATTAGTAATGGAAGTTTAAAAGAATGAATATGTACGCAAGAATACAATGAAAGAAATGGATAAGTGACTCCATTTAGGAAATTGGGGAAAGGAAGGAGTCAAGGTTAACTCTCATCAGCCCTTAAAGATCTTCAACAGATTTTCTTAACTATTTTTGTTGATAAGCCAAAGATATGGATTCATATTCATGTAAAGATCTGGATGGAAGAACAACAAACAGTTGAATTTTTTTCAATAAGTCAAGAATTTATTATATGCTTTCTTATATGTCAGGCATTGTGTGAGATGCTAGAGATGCAGAGATAAAATAAAACAATTTCTGGCATCCAAGAGTTTTCATTCTATCAGGAAAAACATTATAAAAGGTGTAACCAAGACAGTCTCCAGACTTAATATTAGCAGGTCAGGCCCCTTAAGCATGGCTAGCTCCTTCTCTTTCCTCAGGTTCTAGGGATACTGCTGTGAGGTTTTTAGAAAGAAAACTCTGGAGCTAAAGACCCCATTATAATGTGTTCACTCAAGTATTCTTAGATGTGAGGAACTTTCTGCCAGACTCCTTTTAGTCTGGAACTGCCTTTCCTCAGTGTATGTAGTTTGTCCTTAGCTCCTGATACACTCACTGTCATCAACCACCACTGTACCAAGGATACTGCTAGGATACTGATTAGAATTTCAAATCCTTTGGCCTTCTGAAGTTTACAAGATCATTTTCCAGTAAGGAAGATTCTGGTAGCTAGATGCTAAAGTGGATAGGATGCTGGGTCTGGAGTCAGGACACAGGGAAAAGAAGGGGAAGAGACTGTTTATATGGCACTTATGTTCAAGTAATGCGCTAAGCACTTTGCAAATATTATCTTATTAAACAGGAAGAACTGAGTTGGAATTTGACTTCAGACACTAGTTGTGTGACTATAGGCAAATAATTTAACTTCTACCTTCCTCAGTTTCCTTAACCATCAAATGGGGATTATGATAATAATTAATTCACAGGTTGTTGTGAGCATCAAATGAGGTAATATTTATAAAAGTGCTCAGCACAGTGCCTTGCATGTAGTAGGAATTTAATAAATGTTTGCTCCTTTAGGGGTAAGTTCTCTCCACCCTCCATCAAGTATTTCACTTTCTTCCCTGGACTTCTAGATACTCAAATATCCAAGAGACTTAATTTTAATAGGAATTTTGACAGAGCATTCTTCACCTTTTATTTTTATAATTTTAATTATTTAGAACTTTTAATATTTGCTATATCTAAAAACTAGCATTTAATTATAGTAACACTATAAGAATAATAATACATTAGAATCATTAATGTCTTCCTTTGGGGAATTTTGATATACTTGCAGAGCTGAAGGAAGCAGTAAAATTCAGTCTCGACTCGAACAGCAACAACAACAAATGAGAAATGCAGTTAAAGCCTCAAACAATGTGAAACATTCTCCTCCAAAAGAAAAAATGTCTCCAGAATCTCCTATGGATGATATTGAAAGAGGTAAAACGGAATCACAGAATGTCTAATTGTGTGTTTGTGAATATTTCAAATAAAAATGTTAGTTCTGTCTTTAAGATAGGATTTTTTGTTTTTTCTATTTAATTTAAATTAATTCAACTCTGTGCAGGGTGCTGTTAGAATATCATGATAGAATCATGTTAGATATAAATTTTAATAGATATTATATTAATAATTAATATATACTAATTATATATGTACTTATATATAATATAACATAAATTATAATATATATTTGATGTGCCACTATGCACCCCACAGTTTTCTTAATCTACAAACTGTTGTGGCTATGAAAGAGAATATGTTATGGTGTATGAGGTAAAAAAATAAGAAACAGTTTCTTTTTTTTTTTTCAAGAAGTAATGCTGAATACACCTCCCTTGTTTGAAAAACAACTTCCTATCTGAGTTTTGGATTCACTTCAAGGCTGAAGATAAGTAAGATGTCACTTTCTAGGAGGGCAACAATAGATAAATGCAATGTAGTCCCAACCAATAATAGACCAGAGCAATGCAGATTTTTTGAATGTTGCTCTCTTCTCAGCCATAGTATGTTTTATTTCTCTCTCTACGGGATATTAACAGCCTTATTGAACATAAGCAGGAGAACATTTCTTTCAGTTTTATCCAGCTTATGTCTTTGGTTTTACTTGGCAGTAACCCCAGAGTATTTAGCAACTGCTTCTTGCTTGGTCTGAGATATGATGATAGTCTACCCTCCTCTCTTCTCTCTTTACTCTTTCTCTTTTGTCATGAGAGAGCAAATTCCTGATTAGTCTCAAACCTCTCTTGCTTCCAACCCATGCAGAACTGAGAAGGCAAACAGAGCTCAGAGCTTTTAGTTCCAAGGCATCCTGGATTTGAGATTTATCAAGAGCAAGGGCAATAAAAACAACTATATAATAACTAGTTTGGTTGCTTGAAATCTCCCTGACCCAAATATTATCAAGACAACATCAGGAAAACTAGGTTAGAGGGAGCTGAGAGAAATTTTCTTATCTGTACCTCTTATCCTAGGATTGGCCATGGTAACCAAACCTTCCTATTACAAGGAGGGTGAGGCTGAAAAGTGGCTTAAAAAAAAACCTGTATCCTTAACTATCCTCTGCCTTTCCTTCTTTCATTGCTCCTCACCTAGGTATTTCAGTTTACCCTATAAAGAAGTCTGGGCTGGGAAAAATCCTTGGTGAAACAGTAGATCAAACCATTCCATTGGAAGATAAGCAAATGCTTCTTAAATTCATAAAAGGTGTCTCTTTTTTGCATGTGTGATAGCATAGTTGCATATACAAAGCAAGCTATATACAGGATTATTAGGAAATAATTAAGGGAAGGTACTGGAATTAAGATTATTCAAAATTAGTCAATGCCTGTTATGCATTCAGGACTATGTATTTCAGTAAAATAGACTCTGAATTTTGTAGTGTAGTAGGGGAAATAAGACATAGCTAGAAAAATTAGCAAACAGTACAAGAGGAACTGGAACAAATAAAATTGAAAGTAGGAACTCAAAAGTATGTGTGTGTGTGTGTGTGTGTGTGTGTGTGTGTGTGTGTGTGTATGAAACTAAATACTGAGGAATATATATATATATATATATATACAATGAAAACACAGTTAAATTGTATTGAAATCAAAGCACCAGCTATGAGGTACAACCTAAAGAACTGAAACACAAGATGATTCTGGTTTTGAAACATGATTTTTGGGAAAGGTTTCTGCTACAGATGATACTAGATATTAACCTCTGTGGAAAATGGAAATTTCTTATCAAAACATTCTATGTCCCTCAGTGCATAGCACAATGCTCTGCATATAGTAACTGCCTCATATGATCCTCATAATAAATATTATTATAAAAAGTAGTTTTCCTTTTTTTAAGACGTGAAATTTTTCACGTCTTAATGAGTAACCCTAGGAGATTGCTTTGTTTCAGGGGTAATTACAAATTACTTATAATAATCCAGCTAAGCAAGTGCTTTTGACTTTAATTCTTAACTTTATAAGGAAAGAACTTGATTGTGTAATGTTTGTATTTTGTTTCCCTTTGACAAATAGTAAGATTTAAAATTCAATTTTAAAAGAATTATTTTACTTGTATAAAAGAAATTCTTTGCACATTCTGATCTTTTTTCTTTTCTTTATCTTTATTAATTATGACATCAAATTCTTAACTAGAATAAAATGTACATTTCTGGTATGAAGAGTTTGCAAGTTTGTTCTGATACAACATCTCTGTTTAGTTATTGTGTCACTTTTTAACTTTAAAACATTTGTCTTTTCAATTGGATTAATTTTTAAGTATGGTAGCAACAATCTGTAAATAGTATTAAAAGACACATTCAGTTTTTCTTCTGACATCTGACATGGGCTTCCCTTTTGACAGTTGCAGGATATAGTTTGCCATTTCATCTATGATAGCATCTGTTATTTACCATAAGATTTGAAATAAGACTATGTATTCTTTACAACACTATGTAATTGTTCTAAATTTCAATAAATTCACTTTTAAATGTCATATATATGTTATCATATAGTCCCAAATGATTAAATTCATGAAAATTCAGAACTCTAGGAAGACCCTATATATAAGTATGCACATATATAATGCATATGTGTCTATATGCACATCTATAACTGTATATACATATGTGTATTATATGTTTATGTGTATCTATAAAAACTATGCATCTATATATGTGTATATATATTATATATTTTTACATATTTATTTTAATAAACCAATATACAGTCACTTTTTGGGAATGCTATCTGTAGTATTCAGTAGTATTAATACTTTAGATATAATTTGGAATAAATGATTGGCTTTTTGTACCTTCTGATTTTCTGACCATTTGACAGAAATTAATGGGAAAGTATTTTACCAAAATTTCCCATACATTCAGCTTTTTAGGAACACTTCTGTACTGTATGCTGAATTATATGCATATATACATTCTTGATATTTGAAGTTACTGCTCTTAGTGATAATTGTATGTACAGATATGGAACCTGACACCAATATGTGAAGTCTTTTGAGATGTCCTGAGTTATTGATTGCAACATTGGTTTCTTCAGAATTGATCACAGACGTATGATTTCCTTGATATATCACCCAGAGAGCCTGGAAGCTTATAAGGGTTTGAATATTGGAATTTAGGAGGAAAATCAAATTCAACCTTATTAAAACAAGTTACCTATATGTAAGAATTTTCTCTATATTCTAAATCACTCATATTATTTTCCTGTTACTTCTTGTGAAATCTTTGCATCTTTTTAAGCCTCTAACCTATTAGATTTCTGATCATTTTGTAAGTTTTGAGAAAAAGGTAATTGGGAGAGAGTATTAAAACTTACAATGATATCCATCTTCCCTCTTTCTCTCTCCTTTATAATTAAGTACCTCTCAAGGGATTCTTTTGTTTTTTAATCTATGGTCTGTTGACACATCCTCCTTTGGGTTCCTACCTGTAGGCCACTCTTAGAGCTGCCTCTGAGGTTGTGAGACTATAATGATTGAATGAATCCATTTCCTTTCTGGAAAGTTTCCAGCTAAAACCAAACCATTTTCTGACTTAAATATTTTCCCTAACCTATAAACTGGACTTTACCTTAGAGATTAAGGGTGTTTCCTCTCTTATCTTTTTTTATTTTTAAATAAGTTTTTGTTGATGTCTTTTATTTTTTATATCATCAAAGTTTCCTCTCTCTCTCCTAAATAGCCATTCCACATAATAGTAATTTTTAAAGATGAAAGAAAGAGAAGAGGGGAACAAATCAATAATTGATCAATATATAAGTAAAGTTCAAAAATATGTATAGTGTGCCACAGTTATGGCTGTCCCACATCTGCAAAGGGATAAGGGGAAAGTGTTGTTTCATATCCATTCTTTTAAGTCATAATTCTGCTTTATATATTTTTTTTCTAACATGCCCAATTGGTTGTGTATATGGGTGTGTAATTTTCTTTCTTTTTATTTACATTGTTTTCATTGTATCTTATTTTCTTTGCTCTGCTCACTATGCATTCTCTCTTGTCTAATCATAAGTCTCACTTTTGAGTTCCTACTTTCAATCTCATTCATTCAGTTTCCCATCTAAAATGGTAGGGAAGGGGGGAAAGTCAGTTATTTGGACCATCTTCTTGTCGTGATTCTTTGGTTCCTGCTTTTCTTTTCTATGACTTGCTTTAATAGGTTCTTTGTATTTTTTTTTAAGAGAACAGTGAGGTTTTATCTTTTAGAACATATTTATAGTTCATGGGTAGTAATTAAGAGTCCCTTACTAGTTTCTTTCTTGGATAGATTTGTTTAAGGCTGCTAGAGATTTCTCTTAAGGTCAATGCAAGGTCTTTTTTTACCAAAAAAAAAAGTAAGCAATAGAAGTTTCTTTTTGAATTATGGCTGGCTTGTTCCTTTTCTAAACAAAGTCTCCAACCCAATGCAGAAATCCTTTTTCTGGTGTTCCTTCCATATGGTCATTTAACTTCTGTACTCTTAATTTATATTATAACCTCCTGTTAATTTCATTTAATATCTATGATCCGTATATGGGGAGATAAACATCTAAAACCAAAAAAAAATTGTCCCAAACTTTCTTCCATGTTAATATTTATCTGAAAAATTAAGAATCATAGAGTATCATTCCTACCATCATTCTTATTTTAATTTAATTGGGATATATTTCTCTCCCTCTCTTGATTCTACTTTAGTTTGATGCCCTCCTAAATATACAAATAGAGGGAGTTTATGGATGTGTTGATCAAGAGAACCTAAGTGATTCTTTAGTTTGTTTTCCCTGGGAACATAACACCAAAAAAAATTGTCTGACCTGAATGTCAATTCAGTTTTAGGTTTTCTTTTTCCCATCAAGAATTTCCTATTAACTCATTATCTCCCTGTAACTTTAATTTGAGTTATTTTCTGCTTCATTCATATTATGGTTCTGTCATTGCCAAGGTACTATTTATCTGGCTCACAGAGGGAGGTCTAGTGGGAATATTTCAATGATAGAAATTTTTTTGTGTGATTTTAGCATATTTTTAGGATATATTTAAGAGATATTTCTGAGGCAGAATCTTCAACTTGGAATTGCTCTCCTTCTATTATGATTTAGCTTTCTAACCTTCTATAAGGTGCATCACTCTAGAATTCAGTTCCTACAGGTGAAAAATGGTGTTCTTCTAGACAGAATGATGTCCAAAATCTCTTCCTGCACTATTTTATGGGTTTTTGGTCTCTGCTAGACTTATAATACAGTATTCTAAGTCCTTTCTGAAAAGCAAAAAGACTGTTCTCAAGCTTTTGTTTAGAATTAAGTATATGTAATTTAACATTTAAAAAACACTTAAACATTTAAGGAAACTAAACAATTAAAGGAAACTAAATGCCCATCTTTTAGGAATGGCTGAACAAGCTGTATATGATTGTGATGGAAAACTATTGTGTTATAAAAAATGACAAAGGGGATGATTTCAAAAGAAATCTGGGAAGACATGTATGAACCAGTGCAAAGTCAATTGAGCAAAACCAGAAGAATATTGTACACTGTAACAACAATATTGTAATGCTAATCAGTACTGAGAAACTTAGCTATTCTGATCAATACAATGATCCATGACCAATTCCAAAAGACTTATGATGAAAAATGCTATCCATTTCCAGAGATAGAACCAATAAATTCAGAGTATATATTGAAACACATTTTTAAACTTTACTTTTATTGTGTTGTTGTGTTTTTTGTTATTGTTGCAATATGGTTACTGTGGGACTGTATTTTGCATGACTTCACATATATAATAGTTATCATATTGTTTGTCTCCTCAACACGTGGTGGAGTATGGGACAAAAGAGAATGTGGAACTCAAATTTTTCTAAATGAATGCTAAAAATAAATAAGCATGATTTAAAAAAATTAAGCTGACTTGCTTTACTAAAAATAATATATTAATCTTCTGTTTTTTAAGTATATCCTTAAACCTTTTTTTCAGATCATTCATTATATTTATATAAGATATTAACATTTTAATATAAGCACACATTTATGCTTTGTGGAATATAGATTTCTGTATTGTTAATGGCCTATATTAGTTTATCATTCTGATTATCCTAATCAATATTTTGTTTTTGTTTACATAATACCTTGTATCCTATTAATGGATAATCTTTCCCATTTTCATCAATAATTTCATAGCCACCACCTTTAAATTTTCATTAGCTTTCAATTTCAATTTGTTCATTTGTTTCTTATTTTATTTTCAGAATTGAAAGCAGAAGCTAGTATCATGGACCAGATGACTAGTTCTGATAGCTCTTCAGAATCCCAAAGTTCTTCATCTTCAAGTAGTGAAGATAGTTCTAGTGATTCAGAAGACGAAGGGTACAAATTCTCAAATTCTAGCTCAGTAAAACATGTACCAGGCCATCAGACCTCATCTGCTGAATCTCAACAATGGATTCCTGATATGGAGACCATGCATAACAGATCTCAGGATGGCACTGGACTTCTGATGAATACATTAAGTAAGTTCACCAAACAAAAGAGTAAGGGGAAAATCTCACAGGCTATTTTTGGTAAAAAAAAAAAAATGAAGACAGTTTTGGTGAAAAGCCCATGCTACACAGATCTGCTTGCATGCTTTTGGGGGAAGAACAAAATGTTACTATTTTGTATATCTGTGTTAAGTAGCTGTGTTGCTATATACTAATTCATATTGAATAAGCAAACAACTAGGAGTAGGTAAAACTGGTGAAATCCAAATAGATTGATAGAAGTTAGAAAAGCACAAGTAAGAGAGAAAGGAGAGTTCTCTAGTGACTGAGGGTTAGACTGAATTTTCTAGAGGTTCAGCAAAGCCAGGCTTCAAGTTTTCACTGTAAATGTCTGGCTTTTAGTCATTTAACAAGCATTTTTAAGGACATACACTGTGCTAAGAACTGATAGAAGTGTTTGAATGATACCTTGGAGGAGGAGAGATGGAAAAGTCATGTTGTGATTACCAACTCTCTGATGGAGGGAGAATCTGGTGCCTATAACTAGTTTTCATTTTCCCTTTCAGAACTGGCTTTTCACATAGATGAAAAAGATTGAGTGGTTTGGTTTAGGCTGGTTGCTTTTCTATTAAAAACATTTATCAAATTGGAAGGGATGTGGGAAAACTGGGACACTGATACATTGTTGGTGGAACTGTGAATGGATCCAACCATTCTGGAGAGCAATTTGGAGCTATGCTCAAAAAATTATCAAACTCTGCATACCCTTTGACCTAGCAGTGTTTCTATTGGGCTTATATCCCAAAGAGATCTTAAAGGAGGGAAAGGGACCCACATGTGCAAAAATGTTTGTGGCAGCCCTTTTTGTAGTGGCTAGAAACTGGAAACTGAATGGATGCCCATCAATTGGAGAATGGCTGAATAAATTATGGTATATGAATGTTATGGTATATTATTGTTCTGTAAGAAATGACCAACAAGATGATTTCAGAGAGATTTGCATGAACTAATGCTGAGTGAAATGAGCAGAACCAGGAGATCATTATACATGGCAACAACAATACTATATGATGATCAATTCTGATGGACATGGCTCTCTTCAACAATGAAATGTTTCAAACCAGTTCCAATTGTTCAGTGAAGAAGGCCATATACACCCAGAGAGAGGGATATGAAATGTGAACCACAATATAACATTTTCATGCTCGCTATTGATGTTTGCTTGCATTGTGTTTCCATTCTCTGATTTTTTTTCTTGTAGATACGATTTTTCTTGTATAACAAGATAAGTGTGGAAATATATATACACATATTTGATTTGTCAAGTATTTTAACATAATTAACATGTAGTAGACTTCCTGCCATCTAGGGGAGGGGTGGGGACTAAAGGGGAAAATTTGTAACGGGAAAGCTTGGTCAATATTGAAGGATTACCCATGCATATGTTTTGCAAATAAAAAGCTTTAATAAAGAAAAAATATTTCCCAATTAATGCCTGAAATCTCACCAATTAGTTATTTGTATTAAAAAGAAAACATCCCTTAGATGGTTAAGGAGATGGAAGGAAGGATATTCAAATAAATATGTGATGTCAGGAAACCTCCCAAGTCAGAGAGGTTTTCTCCAGTGATACAGACTGAGACCTATTCATGTTTGTTCATCCTCTGTGAATCTTGTCTGTTTAATCCTCAAAGTTCAACATAGAGTTCACTGAAAGTACTGTATGCCTTCCTCATTTTCTCCTGATGTGGAAAGCGTATCAGTGGAGAACTCCAGCTGTTTGTCTGATATTCCTTTACTTTACCACTTAGCCAATTGATCTGTTATTCTTTTCATATAATTCCTTGTTTATGTTCTTTCAGTATATGAAAGAACTCTGTATTCTTTCAGAAATAGAGTCCTCCTTAGTCATATATTAGAACCTGATTATACCTTCCATATGCCCTTTCATTGCCCACTGTGTGATTGAGTTATTTAGAGGCATGCTGTTTTCTGTTTATGTCACCACACTATTCCATGCATTCTGTTCTGTTACACTCAACAAGAATCATCCCATCTGACCAATAATATTTTTTTCTTTTTCCTTTTTTTTCCTGAGGCAATTGGGGTTAAGTGACTTGCCCAGGGTCACACAGCTAGGAGGTATTAAGTGTCTGAGGCTGGGGTTGAACTCAGGTCCTCCTGACTTCAGGGCTGATCCTCTATTCACTGCACTACCTAGCTGCCCCATTTTTTTCTTTTGGAGAAAAAAAACAAAACAAAATTAATCAGTACATTGTAATGCCCTATGGACTCTCCCACCTCTATGGAAGGGTAGGTTGGGAAGTATCTCATATCTCTTCATTGAGTCCCACATGATCTTTATAATTTTGTTACATGTTTTTTGTTGTTGGGTTTGGGTTTTTTTTTGTGTGTGTGTGTGTGTTTGTATTGTTCTTTCTGTTTACATTGTTGTAGTTGTTCTTGGCTCTGCTTATCTCAATCTGAATCAGTTCATATATACCCATGCTTCTGTGTATTCATCATATATACTGTTTTTTACAGAAGAGTAGGATTATTTTTCTCAGTTTTTGAAAATAAATTGTGATGTATGGGTACAAATTGTTTTTTAAAATTTTGATAAAACACTTAATGTTGTCTTATGTGACAAAAAAGGAAAAAAGACAAATACTGGAGAGGATGTGGAAAAATAGGTATATCAATGAATTTTTGATAGAGTGATAAACTGGTACAATCATTCTGGAGAACAATTTGGAACTGGACCCAAAGAGCTATAAAACTGTACCATACCTTTTGACTCAGCAATATCACCATTAGGTCCTCTATCTCAAAGAAAAAGGAGAAAGATCCATATGTACAAAAAAGATTTATCACAGCTTAATTGGAAATTGAGGAGATGTCCATCACATGGGAAATGGCTGAACAAGTTTTGATATATAATTGTGATGAGATACTATTGTGCTGTAAGAAATGAAGGGGATAGTTTCAGAAAAACTGGGAAGACTGATATGAACTGATGCAAAGTAGAATGAGCAGAACCCAAACAACATTGTACACAATAATAGCAATATTGTAATAATAAAGTGTTTTTAGATCCTCTGATCAAGACAATGATCCACTATTCTAAGGAATTTATGGTGAAAAATACTAGTCACTTCCAGAGAGAAAAATGAGGAATTCTTGGTGCAGATTGAAAATTTTTTTAACTTTATTTTTCTTGCTTTTTTTTGAGAGGGGCAACATGCTACTAAGGAAATATATTTAGCATTACTTCACATGTATAATGAGTATCATATTGCTTGCCTCACTGGCAAGGGAAGGGGCTGGAAGAAGGAAAAGAATTTTGAACTCAAAATTTTAAAATGTCAAAAAAAATTAATCTTGATAGAATTCTCCTGTCAGGTCCAAGGTTCCTCCTCTACCCCCACTTTTGTAGTTCATTTAGAGTTAAATCTATTTAACTTTCTGTGATTGGGTTATTTGCTTGCTTTCTTCTGATAGTTTGAGTATTGTGTACTTTTTAGAAGGTACTCCTCTATTTCTTTTGTGTTCTCAGGTTTCTTTGTTCATTTTTAGCATGTAAGTCTGCATAACATGCTCTGATTATTGTTTTTATTTCTTCTGGTTTGGCTATAATTTCACTTTGCTCATTTGCTATTTTATTGCTTCAATTTTCTGTTCTATGCTTTTTCAGGTGAGCCAAATTTTTTTTAAAGCTTTTTATTTGCAAAACATATGCATAGGTAATTTTTCAACACTGATCCTTTCAAAGCTTTCTGTTACAAATTTTTCCCTCCTATCCCCCACCCCCTCTCCTAGATGGCAGGAAGTCTAATACATGTTAATTATGTTAAAATATTTGACAGATTGAATATTTGTATATATATATTTATAGTTATCTTGCTATACAGTAAAAAAAAACAACCTGAGAAGGAAAACATAATGTAAGCAAACATCAACAGAGAGTGTGAAAATGCTATGTTGTGGTCCAGACTCAGATCCCACAGGCCTCTCCCTGGGTGTATATGGCTTTCTTCATCACTGAACAATTAGAACTGGTTAGAACAATTAGAACTCATTGTTGAAGAAAGCCATGTCCTTCAGAATTGATCATCATATAGACTTATTGTTGCTGTGTACAATGATCTCCTGTTTCTGCTGATTTCACTCAGCATTAGTTCATGCAAATCTCTCTGAAATCATCTTGTTGGTCGTTTCTTACAGAATAATAATATTCCATAACATTCATATACCATAATTTATTCAGCCATTCTCCAATTGATGGGCATCCATTCAGTTTCCAGTTTCTTGCCATTACAAAAAAGGCTGCCACAAACATTCTTACACATGTGGGTCCCTTTCCTTCCTTTAAGATTTCTTTGGGATATAAGCCCAATAGAAACACTGCTGGGTCAAAGGATATGCACAGTTTGATAACTTTTTGAGCATAGCTCCAAATTGCTCTCCAGAATGGTTGAATCCGTTCACAGTTCTACCAACAATGCATCAGTGTCCCAGTTTTCCCACAACTTCTCCAACATTCATCATTATCTTTTCCTGTCATCTTAGCCAATCTGACAGATGTATAGTGGTATCTCAGAATTATCTTAATTTGCATTTCTCTGATCAGTAGTGATTTGGAGCACCTTTTCATATGACTAGAAATAGTTTTAATTTCATCATCTGATAATTGTTCACATCCTTTGACCATTTATCAGTTGGAGAGTGGTTTGATTCTTATAAATATGAAACAATTTTCTATATATTTTAGAAATGAGGCCTTTATCAGAGCTCTTAAATGTAAAGATGATTTCCCAATTTATTGCTTCCCTTCTAATCTTGTCTGCATTAGTTTTGTTTGTACAAAAACTTTTTAACTTAATATAATCAAAATTATCTATCTGGTGTTCAATTAAGAATTCCAATTCTTCTTTGGACACAAAATCCTTCCTTCCCCACAGATCTGAGAGATAAACTATCCTATGTTCCTCTAATTTGCTTATAATATCACTCTTTATGTCTAAATCATGAACCCATTTAGATTTTATCTTGGTATGTGGTGTTAGGTGTGGGTCAAGCCCTAATTTCTTCCATACTAGTTTCCAATTTTCCCAGCAATTTTTGTCAAATAGTGAGCACTTATCCCAAAAGCTGGGGTCTTTGGGTTTATCAAACACTAGACTGCTATAGTTATTGCCTAGTTTGTCCTTTGATCCTATCCTATTCCACTGATCGACTGCTCTATTTCTTAGCTAGTACCAAATGGTTTTGATGACTGCTACTTTATAATATAATTTTAGATCTGGTACAGCAAGGCCACCCAGGTGAGCTAAAAATTTATCAATTTTATTAGTTTTTTCCCCCAGCTTTTAGTTTTATTTATTAATTTTTTGGTTTCCTATTTATCTATTTCAACTCTAATTTTAATATATTCTCTTTTGTGCTAATTTTTAAAAAAATTTTATTTTAAAAGTTTCATTTATTTTTTGATTTTTAATTTTTTAAATTAAATCAAATTATAATAAATAATTTAATTTATTTAGTTCATTAATCTTTTCTTTTTCTGTTTTGTTAATGCATGAATTTTTCCAAGGACTATTTTAGTTGCATCTCAGAAATTTTGGTATTTTGTTTCATCATTATCTTTTTCTTTCACACAGTTGTTAATTATTTCTAGGATTTGTTTTTTGTCCACTAATTATTTTAAATTTCACTATTAAGTCTCTATTTGGGTGTATATCTTCTGTTTGTGGTCCCTGAATCAATTTCTATTCTTATTGCATTGTGGTTTGTAAAGGATATATTGAATATACCTGCCTTTCTATATTTGTTTTGCATATCTTTGTGCCTTAGAATCTGGTCAGTTTTTGTAAAAGTCCCAGGTAGTACAGAGAAATAAATATATCCTTTTGCTATCCCATTTAGGAAATGCCAAAAGTCTTTTAACTCTAGTTTCTTCATAAATTTATTCAGTTCTATATTTTCTCTTTTGTTTATCTTTGTTAGATTTATCCCAAACAGATAGAGGGATATTGTAGTCTCCGTTAAAATTGTGTTACTGTTTATGTTTTCTTGCACATAAATAATGTTTTTTTTCAAATTTTGGTACTAAGCATTTATTTCAAATAAGTTTATTACTGAATATTCACTTGTTATCTATGGTCCCTTTCAGCCTAATATAATTTCTTTATCTCCTTTTATTTTTTGAATACTTGTTTTCGCTTTGCCTGATAGCATGATGACCATGATTGCTTTTTTTGGATTTACTTGATGCATAATAATTTTTTTTTCTCCATTCTCTCAATTTTATTTTGTGATTGTCTTTGATTTTTAAATATATTTCAGATTTTGGTATTTTTTTCTCATCTGATCTGTTACTCTTTTTTATTTCATTATATTATTCAGTTCATTCACATTCTTTGACATCTTTTTTTTTTTTTTGCTGAGGCAATTGGGGTTAAGTGACTTGCCCAGGGTCACACAGCTAGGGAATGTTAAGTGTCTGAGACCAGATTTGAACTCAGGTCCTCCTGACTTCAGGGCTGGTGCTCTAACCACTGCGCCACCTAGCTGCCCAGTTCATTCACATTTAAAGTTAAGAGTTTTGTATTTTCCTCCATCTGTCTCTAAAATTGAGGGGGGAAGAATTGTTATGATTTTTTTCTTTCTTCTGATGTAAGTCCAATATTATGTTCCTTCAGTTATTTTATTTGAATCTTTTCTTTTTAAAGGTAGCCCTAAAGGTGTCCATTTTAGGCTTTGTTCTCCAGGTACTTTTTGTTTCTTTTTTTTCTTTGCTGAGGCAATTGGGATTAAGTGACTTGCCTAGGGTCACACAACTAGGAAGTGTTAAGTGTCTGAGGCCAAGATTTGAACTCAGGCCCTCCTGACTTTCTCCAGGTACTTTTTACCCACCATCTTGTAAGGCTTTCCCTATGTATTCCCCCTTTCCATTATGCCTCACTCTCAGAGCAATGCTATTTATTGCAGATGTCAGAGAGGGCACTGCTCTATGGTAAGACATTTCTTGCCCAACCCCTCATTGATCTATACTGTTTGCCTCATCCCAGATCCCCTATTCTTATTTATTACCCCTTTTCCTTTAGTGTTTTGTTTTTTAATTCCTGATCTGCTTTTATTTAGGTATACATTTCTTCCCTCTCTTCTTTTTCTTCTTTTCTTCTTTAGTTTGCTCATTAGTTCTTTTAATTTCATTTTTCACACCCCTTTTGAAAAATGATTTCTTTCCCTCGCTATCTGTCTTCTCTTTCTATTTATTTGAGACCCACATTATCTGTTTCATGACCCCTATACTTGAACTCTCTCTCTCTTTTCTTTGTATTCTTCATACAATTAAAGCTTCCAAGGTATACATTCTAGACTTTGTTCTCCAGATGCTTTCTACCCACCATCTTGTAAGGCTTTCCCTATGTATTCCTCCTTTCCATTATGCCTCACTCTCAGAACAGTGCCATTTGTTGCAGATAGCAGAGAGGACACTGCTCTATGGTAGGACATTTCTTCCCCAACCTCTCATTGATCTATACTCTTTCTTATTGATCTTTTTTCCTTCTGCATTTCCTTGGAAATCTCCTCCCTAGATCCATGCTCTACTCCTATTTTGAGATACTAGTTGCCTCCAAGGATTCCAACTCCTTCACTCTGCTTCCAGAACTTTTTAGGTACCAAATCCCTAGGCCTCATTTCTCTTCACCCATAGGAGCATTCATTAGTGGAACCCCCTCCCACATCTAAACTAAGGCTTTCTCCCTTTCTTCCCCTTTACTCATAACTTTTTGAAATTATTCTTGAATGGTTCCAATTGTTCAGTGAAGAAAGCCATATACACCCAGAGAGAAGGATATGAAATGTGGACCACAACATAACATTTTCATGTGGTCTGTTGAAGTTTGCTTGTATTATATTCCCCTTCTCAGATTTTTTTTTCTTGTAGAGCTAACTTTTCTTGCACAGCAAGATAACTGTAAAAATATTTATACACATATTCGATTTGTCAAGTATTTTAACATAATTAACATGTAGTAGACTTCCTGCAATCTAGTGGAGGGGTGGGGACTAGGGGGGAAAAATTTGTAACAGAAAGCTTTGTAAGGGTCAATGTTGAAAAATTACCCAAACACATGTTTTGCAAATAAAAAGCTTTAATACAAAAATTATTCTTGAATGTCTTAGCTTTTGTCCTATATGGTTAGGCTTAGATTTGCAGTATCAATCGCCCTGGACTGCATTCTGAATTCCAGTTCTCTTCAGAACACATTATTCTATTCCCTCTTCCCTGTTCTTATGAGTGTGGAATAATTGTTGTCATTATGATTTGTTCTTTGATTCTTTCTTTAGAGTTAGCTTATTTAGTTTGTAATTAGTTTTTAATCTGTGCTTAAAGGTCCTTTATTGACAGTAATTTGGGGGGCACTAGATGAAATAGAGGATAGAACACCAGTCCTGGAGTCAGGAGAACCTGAGTTCAAAATTTGGCCTCAGAGCTGTATGACTCTGGTTAACAACTCATTCAATTGCCTCAACTAATAACAACAAAAAAAATGGAAAGTAAGAAAGAAAGATGCATTTTATAGGACTCCTTTTCTGCACTTTTTAAGAGGCTTTTCTGCCTCAGTATTTTGTGAAAGAGTCATACATAGCTGAGATCTTTTCTATTCCTATTCAATGTTCTTTAGAGGTCTGTTATAACTAACTTTTCTGAAATTCTATTTATCTTTTTCTTGATTTTTTTGTGGTTAGATTTAATGTATTTCTGAGAGAGAGAAATTGAGCTTCCCCACTATTAATAGTTTTTCCAGAGTTTACTATGACTCTGGAAGAGTGAGGCTGATGACTTTGTAACTCTACGTCACTTAAATCCAATTCACATGCAAGTCAAGTCATCTTCAGAAATGAAGGATGAACAAAAGTTTTACTGTATATTTCCTTCTGTAACTCAGTTAACTTTTCCTTGAATTTAGATATTTTATTGGATTACTTCCCATCTAGAGGAAGCGGAAGGAGAAAAAAAAATTAGAACACAAGGTTTTGCAAGGATGAATGTTGAAAATTATCTATGCATATATTTTGAAAATAAAAAGCTTTTTAAAAAAAGAATTTGGATATTAGATCATTTGGTGCACACATGCACTAAATGTTCAGTATTGATAATTCATTGTCTAGAGCTCAGCTTCTTAAACTGTGGGTCACAACCCCTTATGGAGTCTTATAACTGAATGTGAAGGTCACAAAATTATGATTTATTATCAGTTAAGTGTTTAATTTGTATATCTATTTTTATACCTATATATCTGGGGTCACATGAAAATTTCTCAGGTGAAAAGGAGTTTTGAGGAGAAAAAATTTAAGAAGCCCTGGTCTAAAATATCTTTTAGCAAAATGTAGTTTCCCTGATTATCTCTTTCAGTTAGATCTATTTTTGTTTTCGATTTTTCTGAGATCATGATTGCTACCCCTGCCTTTTTTACTTCAACTAAAACAAAATAGATTCTTTTCCAACCCCTTATTTTAACTGTATTTTTCTGTTTTAATTGTGTTTCTTCTAAGCAACATATTGTTGGATTTTAATTTTTAGTCCATTTTGTGATCTTTTCTTTTATTGGTAAGTTTAGTCCCATTCACATTCACAATGATTGCTAATTGTATTTCCTTCTATCCTATTCCCTTATATTGTCCTTTTTCCTTCCTGCTCCTTCCTTAAGAGTTTGTTTTGCTTTTGACCACTGCCTCCCATAATCTATTTTCTTTGAACTCTTTTCCTCAACTCCTTTCCCTTAGCCTCTTTCCCTTCTATTTCTTTATTGGGTAAGATGGATTTCTGTATGTATGTATGTTCTATTTCTGTACCCAGTTGTTTGTATGTAGATCTTTCCCTCCTTGAACCAGTTCAGATGAGAGTAAAGTTCAAGCATTGATTGTCCAATCACTCTCATTCCTCCCCCCTCCATTGTATAAACTATTCCTTGCACTTTTTTGTGTGTGTGAGAGATGACTTTCCCCTTTCTTCTTCTGCATTCCCTGTTTTCCTAGTGCATTTGTCTCTCACCTTTTCATTCTTCTTAAAAGTCTCACACTTATGTCCTCTGTCCAAGTAGACTACCTCTAATTGCCTTAGTGATGATAAAGTTCTTAAGAGTTAATTATACCCTTTTCCCAAGTATGAATGTAAACAGTTTAAACTTGTTTAATCTCTTAGAATTTCTCATTCTTGTTTACTTTTTTATGCTTCTCTTAAGTCTTGTGTTTTAATATCAAATTTTCTATTCAGCCCAGCATTCATAAGGAATGCTTGAAAGTTTTCTATTTCATTAAATATCCCTTTCTCTCCCCCCTAATTACTCTTCTGAATAGATTATTCTAGATTGTAATCCTACATCCTTTGCCTTCTAGAATATTTAAATCCTCTGCTCTTTTATAATAATAGCTGCTAAATTTTGTTTGATCCTGATTATGTGTCCATGGTATTTTGATCATTTCTTTCAGTTTTTTTCTCCTTGACTTGACTCAATTTTTACTATAATATCCCCAGGGGAGTTTTCATTTTGGGATAACTTTAAGAAGATGACTAGTGCATTCTTCAAATTTCTACTTTAACATCTGGTTAAAATATGTAATGTCTAGGTTCTTTTTGTGGGATTCATGACTTTTAAATAGTCCAATGATTGCTTAAATCATCTCTCCTTGATAATTTTTCCTGGCCAGTTTTTTTCTATATGATTTTACATTTTCTTCAATTTTGACTTTGATTAATTATTTCTTGATGTCTCAATGGAAAATCATAAATTAAAAGTGCTGGAAATAAGGCAAGATCCTTCAAGAATAAGCAAGGAATATATTCTAAGCAACATTTGAAGGAGTTAGTCTTTGAAAGATGTAAAATAAGTCCTATTGATAGAATATTTAGAAAGAAATGAAGCTTTTAAATATAAAAACATCATTTTTATAAAGTCACTAATACATAAATCTGTCAACATAGTCAAGAAATATAAGAAAAAAAGAACTTCTCAGTAGTTAAAATACATGTCTCAAAATCTATGAACTGAAATTGGTACTTAAAAGATAAATTTTTTAATGAGTTTATGTATTACTAGATGCCTCTGACAACCCAACAGTGAAAGATATTACAACATTCTGTTTGGGAAGGTAGGGAAGTATAATCCATTGAGGAAAGGTTGTCTTTGAAAATAGTTAAAGTAGGGGCAGCTAGGTGGTGCAGTGGATAGAGCACCAGCCTTGAAGTCAGGAGGACCTGAGTTCAAATTTGAACTCAGACACTTAACATTCCCTAGCTGTGTGACCCTGGGCAAGTCACTTAACTCCAATTGCCTCAGCAAAAAAAAAAAAAAAGCAAACAAATTAAAAAAAAAGAAAATAGTTAAAAGTAAAAAGAGTTTTAGAGTTAAAGGAATGAGTTTCAGTTATCCAGAAGGTTCCCTTAGATAGACATATACCTCATTCCCTGAGGAAAGAGGAATTAAATATGCATGACAATATATTGAAATAGATTTTCAAATATACTTTGTGCATGCAAACTCATTACTTTATAAGTATACCTTGTACTTAGTACTATCTATTTACCTTAATTTATAAATAACTGAAGTAAAACAAAATTGCTCCTCATAAAATGCCAGAATGATGACAGAGGTATCAAGATTTCAAATTGGCTGTTTCTACATTTGCAAAGTTTTACATTAGCAGTAATATAAATAATAAAGCTATAGTGGCAGAATTTGACTTAGAAAAAGCTAGAATACTGGTAGGCTTCCCTTATGCCTTCTCCTCTAGCTTCTTCCGTGTTACTCCATTTCTTAAACCAATATAGAGCATGAACTAAAAAAAGGAAGCTTATCTAAATTCCTGCTGTGCCTTATTCTGACCTTCCCAGAGGTAAAAAGGTAATATTTATGTAATTTTCCTATACCTATTGAACTATAGTAAACAAAAGTCTTGTTAATGTTAATAAATCACAAACATGATAAGATACTGTATCTAACATTTGAAAAAAATTGCATTGGGATAAACTCAGATGTGATTGACCAAAAACATTGATTGTATGTGAATCGTGCCATTTAATTAAGTATAAAACAGTCTACATTCTTTCTTTAGAGTCAGGTATTTAGTACCTGATTTACAAACAGTGGCTTTGCAGAAATAGAGTTCTGTGCCTTTTTAATAATACCATAATAAAGTTCATGAAATTATTTTAATTTATTTCTTAATAGTTTTATTAGCTCATTACTATAAGAAGCCACATTTATCAGCTGGATGTTTTAGTGGATATTGTACCACATGAACTCTTTGAGGACAGCTAATTTGGGCATCAATATTCTATTAGCCATTTTCATCCAGCCCTTTTCATCCCAAAGATTTTTCTCTTTGGCCTGGAAAACCAGTGCAAAACAAGAGTTGAGCAGGTCTGTCTCCTCCACCATTTCATCACTTATCAGTTTACTCCAAACAGTGGTCCTAGCTTTCATCCTTTTCTTCAGCACAGCTTTAAAATACCCCAAATTGTTCTTAGCTTGCCTTGTTCAGCTTTAGCATTCTTGACATTATTCTTTTTTTTATTAGTTTCTTTCTCTTTTTATTAAAGCTTTTTATTTGTATAACACATGTATGGGTAGTTCCCCAGCATTGATCTTTACAAAGCTTTCCATTACAAATTTTACCCCCAGTCCCCTCCCCTCCCCTAGATGGCAGGAATTCCACTACATGTTAATAATGCTGAAATACTTGACAAGTTGTGCAAGAAAAATCCTATCTACAAGAAAAAAAAAGAAAATCAGAGAAAGGCAACACAATGCAAGCAAACATCAATAGAGATCATGAAAATGTTACGTTGTGGTCCATATTTCATATCCCTCTCTCTGGGTGTATATGGTTTTCTTCAGTGAACAATTGGAACTGGTTTGAGACAATTCTTTGCTGCAGAGAGCCATGTCCATCAGAATTGATCATCATGTAATACTGTTGTTGCTGTGTGTAATGATCTCCTGGTTCTGCTCGTTTCACTCAGTATCAGTTCATGCAAGTCTCTCCAGGCCTCTCTGAAATCGTCCTGCTGGTCATTTCTTACAGAGCAATGATATTCCATAACATTCATATACCATAATTTATTCAGCCACTCTCCAATTGATGGGCATCCATTCAGTTTCCAGTTTCTAGCCACTACAAAAAGGACTGCCACAAACATTCTTGCACATGTGGGGCCTTTTCCCTCCTCTAAGATCTTTTTGGGATATAGGCCCAATAGAAACACTGCTGGGTCAAAGGGTATGCACAGTTTGATAACTTTTTGAGCATAGCTCCAAATTGCTCTCCAGAATGGTTGGATCCGTTCACAGTTCCACCAACAATGTATTAGTGTCCCAGCTTTCCCACATCCCCTCCAATATTCATCGTTATCTTTTCCTGTCATTTTAACCAATCTGACAGGTGTGTAGTGGTACCTCAGAGTTGGCTTTATTTGCATTTCTCTGATCAATAGTGATTTGGAGCAACTTTTCATATGACTAGAGATGGTTTTAATTTCATCATCTGAAAATCTTGACATTATTCTTACAAAATCATTCCATGATTTTGTATTTACCCTATATTTTCCATCTCTTATTTCCATCTTCAATATTTTTTTAATCAGAAAAAGAGTGGTGAGGTCTCTTTACTTCTACATCTGATAATTTCCTCTTTTCTTCCTGGTAAAATTGTTTTTCTTTGTGTCTTCCGAGTTTTCTTTAGGAGAACATTTAAAAGAGCTAGCTTCTTCTGTAAAATTTTCTTTGTAGGAACAAAACTTTCCTTTCTCTGAACCCACTGAAACCTGCTCTTGTAAAGTGAGTGGTACATGCTAAATGAAACAGATCTTTCCTCTCCACTATCACAAATATTAAGATAAAGTGGTCAGTTTGTGTCAAGATTTCTGAAATTTCTACCCCAGCAATTTATTAAGTATAATCAGATCCAGAATAGAATTAATTAGCAAATTAACAAACATTTGTTAAGCACTTAAAATATGCCACATATTGTATAAGGCAAAAAAACTTTTTTTACTTAATATAATCAAAATTATCCATTTTTCATTCCGTAATGTACTCTAGATTTTTGGCCACAATCTCTTCCTTCTCCACAGATCTGAGAGGTAGTAGTCTACTTGTTCTTCTAATTTGCTTATAGTGTCACCCTTTATGTCTAAATCATGAACCCATCTTGACCTTATCTTGATATATAGTGTGGTTAGTGTTTCTGTCATACTGTTTTCCAATTTTCCCAGCAATTTTTGTCAAGTAGTGAGTTCTTATCCCAGAAGCTGGAGTCTTTAGTACTCTGTACTTTAAAAGCCAGTTAGAAACAATTATAAGAGAAATTCATTCAAAATAAATAAAAATCCTAAAATATCTAAGTGTTGATTTACTAAAGTACACAAAAATTACATAAGTATAATTCCAAATTAATCATTAAATTTAAATATTTATATTAATGATATAATCATTAGATTTAAATATTTGAAGAGAAATTCACTGCTCACGGCCAAAATATGACACTACTTAAATTGATTTTAAAATGATATAGTGTTATACTAACCAACCTTTGTTACTTATGTTTAACCCTAAGTTGGGGGGGAAGTAGGGTAAAATAATAGAATTCATTTGGGAGAAAAAATGTGAAATAGCAAGGAAAAGGATAAGAAAAAATGTGAATGTAGGAGGCAAAGCATTATCAAACTTTAAACTCTATTATAGAATATTGATATTTAATCAATAAGTACTGATTAAAAAAGACAAAAGTGTATCTTTGGATCAGACTAGTTACATGAGACAAAAGCAATCAAAAGTAGTGGTGCAGTGTTTGATAAATCCAACTAAATTAAATACTGAAAGAAAGACTCCACCTATGATGAGGACAAACTGAAAAATGGAAAGAATTCTGGTAGATATAAAAATTAGATAAACAATTTACATCACACCACAGTAAGCTCTAAATGAATACATGACTCACAATTTGAGATACCATACATTTTTTAAAATTGAAAAATACATGATCAAGTATAATGAAACGTGAACTATAGTGAAAGAATGCTTAAACAATAAGTTATGTTATATAAAACATAAAATATTGACTAGTTTCAAACTAATTTTGAATAATTTTGACTAATACTAAAAATCTACATAAATAGATGGTAGAGTAAGGAAAAACATTTGCATCAAAGATCATTGATATAAATCTGTTAGCAAAGATATGTAGGCAATGCATACAGATACACGAGGAGTCATTCCTCAATAGATGAATGTGGTCAGATTATCAACAAAGAATCCTCAAAAGATTTGCAAACATAAATAGCCGCATGAAATTAATGTAGCTGAGGTGGAATAAAAATGCTGATCTGTAGGAACTAAGGTTGATGTTTTGGGAAACAAGGATTTTTAAGGGGATATTAACATGTAAGTCCCCAAGTATAAGGCTAGGGACTAAGTAAAGAAAAAGAGTGTAAACCAGGTTGTTTGATGTTGTTCTTTCCCAAAGAGGACCAAAATGACATCACTGTATTAGGGTCAAGTTAGTGTGTCCAACTGTAGTTGATCAGACCAATAGGAGCTCAGAATGCTCTGCCACAGGTCAGACCCAAAGAGTCCCTATGAACATTTGGGGTGGACTCTCTAACTTTGAGCATCTCCTCTTTCTTCTAAGCTAATTCAATTCTGCTTTGTTTATAGAGCACAGGATCTTCTCTGATGAGAGTACACTGTGCTGGGCAATTCTCTGCCAATGTGTCCCATGTCACACAATTGATTCTAAAGTTCTTAAAAGAGATTTATATTGCTTTTTCTGCCCCACCCCTTGTGAATGCTTGTCCTGTGTGAGTTCTCCAAAAACAGAATGCATTGTCATTCACACAGTGTGGCCAGCCCAGCAGAGCTGCACTCTTTGCAGCAGAGCGGGATGCTTGGCGCTTTGGTTCCAGAACGGGCCTCAGTGTCTGGACTCTTACTCTGCCAGGTCATCTTCAGACAGTTCACACGGAAGCCATTCTGTTTCCTGCCATGGTGCTAGACATATAACGAGGAGGTCAGCCCCGCAGCCCTGCAGACCTTCCGTCTGGGAGTCAGCCTGATTCCTCTGCTCTCCCAAACTTTCCTCTGGAACCTCCCAAACACTGAGCCAGCTCTGGCAATGCCTGGTTAACCTCATTATCAGCATGTATGTCTGGAAAGGATGCCGCTAAGTCAGGGCACAACCATCTACAAACAAAAATCATCTCCAGGACTCCTTCCATTTTAATTTTGGGCTAGTAGCCTTTTCAGATTGAAGGATTTACCATCACTGTGGGAGCTGATTTTGATGCTGTGTTTGTCCTCGTTGAAGGCATTTGATGACATGGTTGGAAATGCCTTCAATGCCTAGTAAAGGGAAATGGCTGGAGCTGGTGAATAACAGCTGCTAGGATCTGGACCATGAGCCTCAAAGGAAGCTTAAGTGAAGATGAAAAGGGAGAACCTGAAAATGGCAGTGAAGAGAAGGAAGCTTGTCTGCTCTTCTTTCTGGTCCAGTGGGTTGAGGTACTTGAAAGAGTGCATCTAGTGCTGAAGAAAGGAACCTGGGATGCAGTGTCTTCAGGAGAAGACCCCACAGGTTTTTGTAATTGTAAGGAGGTGGCAGAAGGATGAAATTAAGAAGTCCAATCTAAAAGGCAATTTTTAAGAAATAGAACTAGTGTTCACAGAACCTCATAGGAGGGGAGGGTAGAATTGGATAAGGAGCCAGGAGGAGTAGTGATAACATGGATCTCATGGATTCATGAGAAATCAAAGAGTGATTGATAGGGAAGGGATTCTGAGTGATCTGATGGAATAGTATTGCTTTCATTTTTTTTCCTCCAGCTTTTGAAAGGTGATATCACAAATTATGAACTCATGAACTATTTTGGTTGTAGAAGAGGGAGAGAACTATTGCAAATATCTAGTTAGTTGTAGTCCCCCAAGACTTCTTCCATGCCATAATATTTCCTGAATACCTCATCTGTTTATTCTTTCTGTCTCTAGCACAATGAGACATGCCCTTCCAGAATGACATTTTAAGCATGGGTCTCATTTTCCATGTCTCAGGGATAGCTGTCAGATCAAATTTTCTCCATTATCTTAAGATCTCTAGTCATTTTATTTTATACTCATATTTTATGCATTTGCATATAACATTCCTTTTAGGAATTTTGTCTCCTAAAAAGTACTGGGCTTCTCTTCTGATGTCCTTTCTACATAGTAGTTATTCTTTGGTATATAATATAGAAAATTTACATTATAGAGATTTTTATCTTTCCCTTTTTGTTGTTGTTGTTTTGTTTTGTTTTATTTAAATCCATCCATTCACTTTTTCTGGACTCAGATCCTGGCAGGCTATCAGGATCCTGATAGTCCTCTCTGGTCATGTTGGGAGACCGTGTTGGCTTTGCTAGAGTGAGGGTTTCTTGATCATTATTTATTTGGAGCATACTTCAGGGTTTTGCTGAAATAAGTAAGAGATAGGATAGCTGGTCAGTTTGTTTCGTATTCAGGCAGCCATTTTTGCAAGAGTTCTACACGTTATACTTAAATTCTCACATTGCAATAACAAAGAAAAATACAGCCAGGTGAAGTATAGAAATTACATTATAAGGAATAATAATTAAGATCGCAGAAATTTTTAATGTAGGAGGAAAGATCAGAAACATTGGCATATGCCTTTTAAAAAATTAAAAAGCACCTATCATTTTACCCTGAATTATCTACTCAACAAAATTCCATATCTTCTATGGAAACAGGAAACGGATATGTTAGAAAGAAAAGGACATTAACCATTTTTCTGGGAATCTTATCCATTTCAAGGAAGCTTTTGAACATCAGACAAATTTCTTCAAAAAAAAAAGCTAAGCATTTAAAATCATTTATATTTCTCAATTCAAGATAAACCCCTTCCTCAAAAAATTTGAAAGCCCATAGTTTTTCAAAAGCATAAATTACATAATTTTTATCATAATGGAGGAAAAGAAGGGAAAATATCCAAGAAAGAGATAATAGAAGGTTGCATATATTCATGATTAACAATAGGAGGAAGTCCAAGCAAAAGAGATGCATATGACAAAAGAACCATGTTTTAATTTTTTTTATAAAGTTTTGATTAGTAATAGAAAGAATGAGTAAGAAACTATGCCATAATTTTTGGTTAAAATGGCCAAAGAAATGAGAACCTAACGATAATATTTGAAAATGGCATAATAAAATGAAAAAGAGTGGCAGAAGTGTTAAAAAGCAGAATCCAGTAATGTACTGATCACAACAAACACAATTGATATAGATTCAAAATGAGAGTGTCTAAAATTTACCATAAAACACCAAAATTAACAAAATAAGAAAATGGATATATTAGTAGACCCCAAAAAAGAGAAAATCAGTGGAGCAATTAGAGAGCTTCTCTGCAAAAAGATATTTGGGCCCTGACATTCACAAGTGAATTCTACCAAACTCATTTGAAAACCAAATGAGGGTATATTGCCCAATTCCTTCTCTGAGGAAAATATAATTTTGATTCTCAAACTAAATAAAAAATTGATATGGAATACTATAGGCCAAAATCATTAATATGAAGATTGTTGCAAAAATACTAAAGAAAATATAACAATATGTAATGCCCTTTCTAAGTTGACTTTTCCAAACTGAACTCACATTCACATTTTGGGTCCCCTGAATGAAACTAACTGCTACTCTTTTCAGAGTACAAGGGGTAAAACTAAGGACTGCAGGATTCTAATACTGTCACTCATGAGCCCCAACCAGTATGCTTTGTATTGACAGTCACCCAGACAACTGGCTTTTAGAAAAGAAATTTATTGAGAAGATATTACAAAAAGATTGTTACAAAATGTCCCAAACTTGGGGCAGCTAGGTGGCGCAGTGGATAGAGCACCAGCCCTGAAGTCAGGAGGACCTGAGTTCAAATCTGGTCTCAGACACTTCCTAGCTGTGTGACCCTGGGCAAGTCACTTGACCCCAATTGCCTTAGCAAAAAGCAAAAAAAAAAAAAAAAAAGTCCCAAACTTGAGACATACTTTCCCTTTATCTAGAGTCTCTGAGGAGAAAGGGCTTTCAAACTTAAAATACAGTAGCAATGAATTGTATTTGTTGGAAATACATAGGAGAAAAGGATAGCTCACAAGTTATGGCAGTGGTAGGAGTCCTTTTCTTCCTCTGTGGAGTCCTCATGTACACCTCTTAGGTGTAGTTCTCAACTGGTCTCATAGGATCAATGTTTTTCTAGAGACCATAATTGGTATTTCACAAGAAGGCAGGATTCTGAGTGTAGTGGTTAGAGCACCAGCCCTGAAGTCAGGAGGACCTGAGTTCAAATATGGCCTCAGAGACTTAATACTTCCTGGCTGTGTGACCCAGAGCAAGTCACTTAGTCCCAGTTGCCTCAGCAAAAAAAAAAAAAAAAAAAAATGAAGAAATAATTTTCCTTGAAGCTATCTTAGGAGAAATTTCTTTCCACATCTGCCTATAAGGTGTTTCTCTCATTTCTCTCATTAACCACTACCATTCTGGTGGCCACTATAGATTCTACTACTGACTTTAGTTGCCAGTGGGCCTCTGCTAAGACTCTAAATTTGTCTAGACTCACATTGGTTTCCAGGCACTCGCATCTCAGAATACTTCTTTACCTAAAATTAGTAAAGAATAAACATAAGAGAAACAGACACATTATTTGTTTATAGACCTGTCAGATGGATGGGCAACAGCTCTTCTCTATCACCTGGTAGTTCACAGAAGTCCTTACTTTACTTACCGCAAGGAAAAAAAATAGAGTAAGATAGTTTTGGATCATATCTCAACATAGCAATTTTTGAGCTGTCAGCTCTTCTGGATCCATAGCCACTTAGAAGACTTTTTGTCATCATACAGTGTCATCTTCTCAGTCATTCACGGCTAGAAATAGGCTTCCAAAGCTCCACATTATTTATTAGAATCAAATATAGAATAATCGAAATAATGGTGCATGCTCTGTACAACCAATTTAGAATGTTTTAAAGTCACGATCCTCAATGTCTTGCCCTCCCATTATAAGAACATAAAATGTGATACATCATAACCAAGTAAGAATTATAAAATGGGGATTCAAGGTTACTTTTGTACCAGGAAAACAAATGGGAGGGGGGGAAGATTGCATATCATTTTATTAGACACAATAAAAAAACCTTTGAGTCAAATATAGCATTTTTGTTAGATATTTAAAATACAGGAATAGAAAAACTCTTACCAGAATATGATTAAAAAGTATACATTAGAAAGGTTAATATATTCTATAGGGCAGCTAGATAGTGCAGTGGAGAGAATTCCAGGTCTGAAGTCAGGAATTCTCATCTTACTGAATTCAAATATAGCATCAGACACTCTAAGATTTTGAGCAAGTCATTAACCTTATTTGTCTCAATTTTCTCATCTATAAAATGATCTGGAGAAGGAAATAGCAAACCAATACAGTATCTTTTCCAAGAAAATCCCAAATGAGGTTAAAACAGTCAAACATGACTGAATAACAATATTTTATGCAATACAGAATTTTTTCCTGTTAAAGAAAAGGTGTTAATAGATAAGGATGCCAACTCCCACTATTCATATTTAACATAGTTTAGAAATAAATCTCAATAATGATAAGGCATTTTAAAAAATAAGGAGCAATGAAAAAGTTAAAATACTCTATTTGCAGATGACATTATTGTTTATTTAGAAAACTTGATATTCAACGAAAGAATGAATTTAATAAATTACTTTAAAAGTAACAAGATGCAAAACAGGCCTACTAAAATAATCTACTTCTTATATAGTACTAATAGGAATCAAGGAAAAACTGATAAGAAATGTTCTTTATACTAATAACCAAATACCTCAGATATTTGAACATTAATTTATCAAAACATACCAAGACAAATTCAAAATTATTTAGATAAAAATCAAGGAAGAATGAAACAAGTGAAAGGCCATCTCTAATTCTGAACTAAATTTGCCCATTTAATAAGCCATAACTTTGATTAATAATGCTTCAGTCTACCTATTGAGAGACATATTTTGAAGATACTAAGTCCATCAAAAATGAATTATCAATTGGCAGATTAAACAAATTTAAGGAAATGGCAATTTTAATAAACTTGTATGGCCAATCAAAACTCTTATAGGTGATTTCACATAATTGAAGTCATAAAATTCATAAGGAAAAATAGTCAAGAATATCAAGAACAAATGTGAAAAAGAAAGCAAAAGAGGGAGTAGCACTACCAAATCTCAAAAATGTACTTTGTAGGAATAGCTATGAAAATGTCCTTTTACTGGAAAAAGAACAGAGAAATGAAAATCCAGAAATAAAATCTGATGCATCAATTAAAGGTTAGTATTTAATAAGACTGCTTTACAAACACTCTAAGGAGGATAAAAGATCAGAAGAAAACAAAAACAGGCAGATAGCTTTAAAAATGACATTGAATTTATTTGCTTTTTAAAAAGCGAACTGTAACTAAGAGATTTGTGGTTTCATGTATCTTCATTTTTTTGGTGCTGCTTTCCATTTGGAAGTGTTCTCTTTTTTCAGTACTTAATAAATTTAAAATAAAATAAAATTTAGTTTATAAAAAACAGTATGGAAAGAATCACTGTTAAATAAAAATTGCCGGGAAAACTGAGTGGCCAAAAAAAAATGTGCTTAATGTTCCTACCATACTTCAAAATAAATTTCACTTGGGTTAGCAATCTAAGAGTTAAGTACATAACTTTTGGAGCAAAAATTGACAATTTTTGTTATATGAAGATAAAATAATTTGCACAACAAAAATCAAGATAGCTAAAACTAAAAGAAAAGAAACATATTTGGAGGGAAGGAAATATGATATGAACAGAAAATTTTTGTAGGAGAAAATACAAATTATTAATCACATGAAAATATGTTTGGATTGTACATAAGGATAACTTTAAAATGCTACCTTATAACCCTTACAATATTAAAAAAAAATAGTAATAAATGCTGGAATTCAGTATGGAAGCAGTGGAAAAATAAAAGTTTTACCATAATCAATTTCTAGAACTTTGTCCTTAAAACATCATGAAAATATACAAAAAAAATTGTAAAGGATAATATTCATAGTTGCTTTAGGTATAACAAAATATTAGACATCCACATATCAACAGAAAAAAAGAAGTAGTAGCATAAGGGAATTTTCTATCCTCAGCTCTCTACCACAGAAGTTATAAATTTATTTGCTACCAGACTGGAAAAGTGTCAGAAAATTCTTCTCCCAGTTCTGTGACTGATTCACCACAGAAAACTAGAGGTGAAGATGGGTAGAGAATTTAGGCTGGTGATCTGGTTGCACAAGATGAACTCAACTCACTCATAAAACTAGCTCTTGCAACTTTATTCCATGGGGCATAAAGTGAAACATCCTTCATCTCCCCTTGCTCCTTTCCTCTCTTCTTCAGATTTCCTTTACCCTAGCCCTAAACATTTTTTTCTCTCTCTCCAAAATTTCTCTACTTGCCGCTTCTTCTTTTCCTCACAATCAAATCTGCCATTCTTTCCACTCTAGGAGATAATGTGGAATACATATGTATTCATTTTAGGTCTGTATGTTGTGGTATTATATTCTGTGATTGTAATGTATTAATATTGCATATGGAACAAAAATTCAGTTTTTCCTGCCTCTAAAGAAAAAGAAAATGAATTCTGACACATTAAACAGCAATATGCTAAGTGCACTCACATGAAAACATGATGGGGCAGCTAGATAGTGCAATGGAAAGAATGCCAGGCCTAGAAACAGGTGAACCTGAGTTCAACTCCAATCTCAGGCACTTCCTAGCTGTGTGATCCTGATCAAGTCACTTTGCCTCAGTTTCTTCATCTCTGGAGAAGGAAATGTCAAACCATTCCAATATCTTTGCAGGAGTCAGACAACTCAAGAGCAACAAAAATTCAATGATTGGCTTTCTTAAGGGTAGAAGCACTTTTTAAAGAGCTGATTAACACAACCTGATATAGAATGTATCATGGAACTATATTAGATAACTTTTCAATGCCACTTTCCTAACCTTGCAAGCAATAATAATGAGGATCAGTAATAGCATCACATTCTCAACCATTTCTAACCTACCAGCCTAGGATCAGTCTCTAGAGAATAATACTCCTTGGCAATGAAGCATTGTATTGTCAATAATTATCACGCAAGCATAACCTCAGCCTTGGTTTCAAAACAGTGTGAGATGTTCATTTAAACTAGATGTTGTAGGATAGTTTACCTCTCAGACCTGTGGAGAAGGAAGGAATTTGTGTCCCAAAAAGAACTGGAACTCTTAATTGAACACCAAATAGATAATTTTGACTATATTAAATTAAAAAGGTTTTGTACAAACAAAACTAATGCAGAAAAGATTAGGAGGGAAACAATAAATTGGGAAATCATCTTTACATTTAATGGTTCTGATAAAGGCCTCATTTCTAAAATATATAGAGAATTGTCTCATATTTATAAGAATTCAAGCCATTCTCTAATCAATAAATGGTCAAAGGATATGAACAGACAATTTTCAGATGATGAAACTGAAACTATTTCTAATCATATGAAAAGGTCCTCCAAAATCACTATTGATCAGAGAAATGCAAATTAAGACAACTCTGAGATACCACTACACACCTGTCAGATTGACTAAAATGACAGGAAAAGATAATAACAAATGTTGGAGGAGATGTGGGAAAACTGGGACATTAATACATTATTGGTGGAACTGTGAATGGATCCAACCATTCTGGAGAGCAATTTGGAACTATGCTCAAAAAGTTATCAAACTGTGCATACTCTTTGAATCAGCAGTGTGTCTATTGGGCTTATATCCCAAAGAGATCTTAAAGGAGGGAAAAGGACCCACATGTGCAAAAATGTTTGTGGCAGCCCTTTTTGTGGTGGCTAGAAACTGGAAACTGAATGGATGCCCATCACTTGGAGAGTGGCTGAATAAATTATGGTATATGAATGTTATGGAATATTATTGTTCTGTAAGAAATGACCAGCAGACTGATTTCAGAGAGGCCTGGAGAGACTTGCATGAACTGATGCTGAGTGAAATCAGCTGAACCAGGAGAACATTATACACGGCAACAACAAGACTATATGATGATCAATGCTGAAGGCTGTGGCTCTCTTCAACACTGAAATGTTTCAAACCAGTTCTAATTGTTCAGTGATGAAGAAAGCCATATATACCCAGAGAGAGAGATATGAATGTGGACCACAACATAACATTTTCATGCTCTCTATTGATGTTTGCTTGCATTATGTTTCCCTTCTCAGATTTTTTTTCTTGTAGATCCAATTTTTCTTGCACAGCAAGATAACTGTAAAAATATGTATACACATATTCGATTTGTCAAGTATTTTAACATAATTAACATGTAGTAGACTTCCTGTTATCTAGGGGAGGGGTGGGGGCTGGGGGGGAAATTTGTAACAGAAAGCTTTTCAAGGGTCAATGTTGAAAAATTACCCATATATATGTTTTGCAAATAAAAAGGTTTAATAAAAAAAATAAACTAGATATTCAGTTCTTCTGATGGTTTCTCAATACAAGGTCCAAAGAAAGAGAATCAAATTATAATACATAAAGAATATTTTTATTTTACAATATATTGGTGATATTGATACATGAACTAAAATGACAAAAATCTAAAATGACAAAAATAGATATTATGTGATATATGTAAACTAACATTAGATAAGTAGCAAATTTGAACACTATTCAAATTTTGAAATAAGCAAACTAATTCTTAATGTAATAAGGTATTTTAAGCATTTTGTAAAAATTTAAAGCTTTATGTAAATATTAGTTGTTGTTATGAAAAATATTAGTTGAAAATAATGAGCTGTAAGTTCATTTTACCTGATCTTATTTATTCTATATTAATTGCATTTTTACAAACTTCAATGTAATTAATTTTCCTATTTCTTTTTTATTTTAGGAAATGATTTGCAACTGAGTGAATCAGGAAGTGACAGTGATGAATGAAAAAAACCGTACCTCAACATAAATATTTTTAAAATATTAGAATATGAGAGAATTTGTTTTGCATCAAGAATAAAATTTCTCAAGATTGAGAACTGTCTTAATTTTCATAATAATGGAAATGTAATTTGAATCTTTATTTTCTGCTAATATGTGGAAACAACACACATTATTCTGTTTAGTGTTTTTGTTTTCTAAAGGACTGGGTTCGTACTAAAATATAAAGTTAAATATTGATTGTATTTTATATTTGCCATCTGCTATTCTTGAAATTTTGGTTGGTTATAGTTAAATAAATGTATATAAACTTAAGGCAAAACAAAATGCATGGATCAGAGAAAACAATTTGTTCATTCTTCTTATAGATTCAACATCAGATGATTACTTATTTGTTTTTTTTTTTGAGATGAGAAATAAACAGCTTAATGCCAAAAAGCTAAATTTTGTTTTCTTTATGTGCATCAGCTTTCTAGGAACTCCAGAGACTTCTCAAGTTTCTGTTTGAACTTCTTCAGCAACTACCTTCCCCCACAGCAAACTTCTTCCAACATCCTTGGTTAACTTCTATTATGTACCTGCTGTGTGCTAGGCTTAGTACTAAGTGCTGGGGATTCAAACACAAATAAAACAAAAACAGTTCTTGCCCCCCAGGATCTTAAACTAGAAGAAGGTGGGGAGCATGAAGGAGGTTTCCTAAGAAATCCAGAAACAGTGTGGTGGGCAGGAAATGAGAAGGAATATTGGGCAGAGCCTCCTCCTCAAATAAAAGTCCTGGAGCTCATCATGGTGTCCTCCAGTCCGAGGATACTGATGAGATATAAGCCCCGGGAAGATTTAGTCTTGAAGAATAATGAGATTTTCTACTGAAAGGAAGATATATCTAGGACTTTCTCATTACCCTGGGAATTCCTCAAACTGTCCCAAGTTTGCTCTTCTTTTCCGGTGTTACTGTTCCTTTCTCCACTGGGTCACAGACCATAGGGTGGGTGGATTCCTGGATGGAGCCTCTCACTCCTCATCCCTTTCAGGAGGGATCTCTTCCATGCAGGGCCTGCTGCTCCACATTGCATTGTCTCTGAAAACAGAGTTCTCTTTCTGATGCACATCTTATCTCTCTCTCTCCTTCCCTCCTTCTCTCTCTCCCCCCCTCAGGCAATTGGGGTTAAGTGGTCACATAGCTAGGAAGTGTTAAGTGTCTGAGATCACATTTGAACTCAGGTCCTCCTGACTTTAGGGCTGGTATTCTATCCACTGTGCCACCTAGCTGCCCCTTACAACCACCTCATTTTGCAAATGATCATCAGTCTCTTTCTAGCAGCTGAATGTCCTGGCCCTGTTTCTGACTATGCGAACAGTTCAATTCATGTATACGGTCAACAAGAATGCTGGTTATGGCTCTTTCCTCACCCTCTTGGTCAATATTCTCCTGCACCCACCAAGCTAATCCTTCTATCTAAGAATGAACTTACTGCTGGTCCCACAGAAAAGACTCCCCCATCCAGTCAGAGAAACCAGGGTTGCTCCATCTATCTGATTATACCATTTTCCTCTTCCATATTGGTACAGCTGTATCCCAGCTGTGTGTGGTCAAGGTCTATCAGACTTGGCAGATGTCTAGGACCACCTGAGTCGCCAGCTCCTTATCAATTGATACATTTCCAGGTTGAGAAAATGGGGAACTCAATGAGAAAAACTCAGGTATTATTGCTGTGTTAGGACAAAATAAACTTACTCCTTTGTCAAACGCTCAGTGCTTTGTGGGTTCTTTCCCACAGTTCTTTCCCAAATCAAACCTAAACTAAGAGGGAACTGGCTTGAGAGTCACAACTGCAATGCTCTCTCTGGTCTTGTCATTCCATGCAATTATGTTAGTCATGCCGGTGTTAATGCAGTCCCTGCATAGTCTTATCATCCATATCAGTGATGTGATCCAACATCCTAATGATATCATCATCACTGTTCCTATACTGTGTGTACTTGATGGAGAGAATTCCTTTTTTGTGATTTTTTTTTTTTACTGTCTTTAGTTCATAAGTTCCAACCTAATTAAAAGTAAACTGATGGCATTCATTTTTACTTGGAAGATTTTCTTTTATCTGTTTTCTTTATACCTTTCAGCTGCTTTTCCACTTTCTAGATTCTAGAAGTGGAAGTGAGAATATGGATGGATAATGAAGGTGGGATCAGCTGGTGATAACCTCCAGGTAGTATCTCTTTATTTCTGCCATGTGTTTAGTCATTCAAAACAAATCACACATTGTCTATGTCTGAAAAAATGTATGTTTCTGATCACTGGTCCTTTCGAAACTAACTTCTAATCATGAATGATGAAGTCTATTGCCAAGGACTGTGCCAGGGCTAGTCACACAAATTTAAAAGCAATCTATAGTTCTGGAAAAATACCTCAAAGGCATTTTGCTAGGGAAAGACACTTTGATTCTTGAAAGACACACTGATGATGAGTGAAGATAAGAGAATAGGGGAGTAGAGAGGGACATTCTATCCAGGAACAATGGCAGAGTTGATTTGACCATGGTTCGTGGTTTTAGAACTGCATGGGGTAGGAAGGATGGAAGGCAGTAATAATGGGGAGTAAAGAGTAAATAGGTAAACAGTATTATTGGATCTCAATTAGTTTGAATAATGAATCCCCTAAAGTGATCATATGCATTCAAATTAGCACTATTCAAAGCTATCACCATATAAATTATGCTCATTATTTCAGTCCCTAGGAAATATACAATACGAATTCAGATAATGAGACCCTTCAAAGGATCCACTTTTTGTTTTAACTGGCACCTACTTGTGAGGAATTCTGTGAAGCATACTTGGGTCTTTTTTTTCTTTTTTAATAATAAAAACTTTTTATTTTTCAAAATACATGCAAAGATAGTTTTCAACATCCACCCTTGCAAAACCTTGCTGAAGCACTATTTCTAACAATAATGTTCCCAAAGAGGCAATCTCTAATGTGGACTGTGGGGGGCCCCCAGAGACAGAAGTTTCTCCTAGACAGCTAGGCAATTAGTTAGCCTTTGTAAAGAAATGCAAAGTAAAGTGCAAACCTAGTGGCCAGAGGGCAGGACTGATTTCCTTTCTCCCCAGGATTTACTGAGATAGGGAAGGGAAGGAAAAGGAACTCTATGGTTTGAATTTGTGGGATTTTGAATCAATGAGACATATCTCCAATATAAGGAGAGCAAAAGAATTAGTAGGATTAGGAATTTTGCATCCAAGACCAATGGCAGCAGTGATGGCTCACCAAGCCTCTGCCTTAATATGGTACTTATTATCTAACACAAGGCCCTGGCAAAGACACTGATTTGCTGAGAAAGGGGATTGAAAGGAGCACTTTCTAGAGCTCATCTATATAATACTGGGTGGGTGGAAATGCTTAATTCACATAGAAATGATAACTGGGAGTCATTTCATCTATATAAGAGGACCTGAAAGCAACTTTATCTTCACAACCTTTCCCTTCCTACCTTTCCAATCTTTGTATACTTTTATTCTCTCCATGAACTTTATGATCCTAAGATACTGGCTGTTTTCCTTTATCTCCTGTATCTTTTCAGTAACTTGTACTCTTTCTGTCTCTCTCTCTCACTCTCTTCTCTCTCTCTTTTTTTCTCTCTCTCACTCTTTTCTTCTCTCTCTCTGTCTCTCTCACACAGTGTCACTCTGTCTTTTCAGTAATTTGTACTCTCTCTGTGTCTCTGTCTCTCTTTCTCTCTCTCTCTCTCTCCCCCCCCCCCCCCCACACACACACTGTGTATCACTCT
The DNA here is from genome assembly GCA_023553655.1 of Myrmecobius fasciatus. Lineage (NCBI taxonomy): Eukaryota > Metazoa > Chordata > Mammalia > Dasyuromorphia > Myrmecobiidae > Myrmecobius > Myrmecobius fasciatus. The sequence continues at coordinate 583,987 of JAJPUD010000578.1, forward strand.
GTGTCTTTGCTCTTTCTGAGTAAAGCTTTATTTAAGTGAGTCCTGGAGTTTGGAAGAACTAAGTTTAAACCCCATGGCAGACCCGGTACAACTCTGAGCAAGTCATTTAATTAGTCCTATTTTCCTAATAGGAATAATAATAGAATCTACCTCCTAGGATAGTTTACAGGATCAATAAGATAATGAGCTTAGCATTGTGCCTGATACACAATAATTACTTTATAAATATTAGCTATTATTGTTAGTTATTACTACCTCTCTTCACTCTCACCTGGCTTCCTTTAACACTCAGCTTAAATCCCACCTTTTGCAAGAAGTCCTTCCTACTCCCCACTTTCCACGTGATTTACTCCACCTACCACTTGCTAGCACCTTCCCAATGGGATGAACTATTTCCCATTTAGACTGTTTCTTGTATGTTCATAGTTATTTTCATTGGAATGTGAGCTCCTTGAGGACTTGTTGCTCAGACACTCTTCATGATCCCACTTGAGGTTTTCTTGGCAAAGGTGCTGGAGTGGTTTGCCATTTCCTTCTCCAGCTCATTTTTCAAATGAGGAAACTGAGGCAAATAGGGTTAAGTGACTTTCCCACAGTCTCACAACTGGGGAGTGTCTGAGGTTAGATCTGAACTCAGATCTTCCTGACTCCTGGCCTGGCATTTTATCTACAATGCCACCTAGATGTCCCTTTCTTGAGGATAGGGACAGTTTTGGAGTTTTTGTTTTTGTTTTTAGCTTTAAAAAAGTTTTGTTTTTGTTTTGTTTTGTTTTTTGGTTTGCCTGTCTCATAAGAAATCATTTAACAAAAGCACATCAATGAATTAGTTGGATGGAAATTCCCTCAGCAGAGAACAATAGCGCCATGATAGCCTGCTGAAATTGGCCAATAGGTTCTTGGTGGTCCAAGGGCAACATATTGTGATATCTCTCTTTTGGAAGGAGAAGAATAATAATAAAGAAAAATGTCTTTTCAGCTACCTGGTAGATAGAGCCAGGTCTGGGGCAATGACATGATACAATATCTTCTGGGCACTTATAGTGCCCTCTAACTTGGCTAATAATTTCTAACTACTCATTTGCTAGAACCAATAGACATTAGTCAAACTAAGGTAGAAAGAACAAGAATTCTGGGAGCAATGGTCTCTAACTTAATCATTAATACTGTAGTCAGAAAACAAGCTGGACTCTTGTAACTGCAATTCTCCTTTCCCTTGGGAGCTGGGATAAGGAATTTGGAAAAAGGAAGAGATAATAACATCTGACCTTTATATGATACTTTATGACTTTACTATATAATCTTATAATGTCTCCTCTGAATTATTCCCCAGTTAAGACACACTGTACTCCTATTTATACTTTCAAACTGAGTTCTCAACGGCCTCAAGTACCCTAGGTTAAAGGTATTCTTTAAATCTGTACTTCTAAAACTAGAACTCATGACTCCCTCAGCAATTTGCTGAAATGGTATCCTAAGAAACAGAATATTTGCTTTATTTTAAGAATTACTCTGAATTTAACAAACACCTTCCCAAAAGAGAGAACATTTCTGTATAGAAAGCAAAACAGAAAAAGAAAAATATTTTTGTCTATTACATTTATCTTGCTTTAACAAAAAAGTTATTAATTCAAAGTTACTTTTTTATTAAAGCTTTTTATTTGCAAAGCATATGCATAGGTAATTTTTTCAACATTGACCCTTGCAAAGCTTTCTGCTACACATTTTTCCCTCCTACTCCCCACCCCCTCCCCCAGATGGCAGAAAGTTCAACATATGTTATATGTTAAAATTCAATGTTACTTTCAAAACTTACCTGTTTGTATTTTTCTCTGAACTTCATTCTCTTTCTATGTATTTTAAAGAATGTTTCAATAATATTCCTTTATTTCTTTTATCTTTTTTTTTTGAGAGAGAGAACAGAGACCAATGTTATCATTGCCCCCTCACTACTACCTAAATTTACAAAATGAAAAGCACAACTTTTCTCCTCTTTCTTCTCTAACACATACAGAGCTTATTATGTGTCAGGCATTGTGCTAAGATTTTATAGTGCTTATATAACTATTTTAATCCTTTATGATTGTTTTATTTTATAATTATTATTTTATTTGATCCTTACAACAATTTTGGGAGGTAGGTGCTATTATTAACCCCTTTTTACCGATGAGGAAATTGAAGTAAGTACAAGTTAAGTGACTTGCTCAGCCCTCAGCTGGTGTCTACTGTTGGATTTGAAGTCAATTCTTCCTGACTCTAGGGCCAGTATTCTATCCCAAGTGCTACTTATTAAAGTGCTTTTACTAAAGAAAAAAAAAATAAAATAAAACAAATCCACATATTGGCTGTGTCTAAAAGATATATCTCAATCGGCACTTTGATTCCATTACTCTTTGATCAGGAGGTAGCTATCATGTTTTATCATGGGTTTTCTGCAGTTGTGGCTGGTCATTACCATGAGGATTTTCCCCTCCCAGATTCTTTTGTTTATTTATTTATTTAGATTTTTTTTTTTTTTTTGGACTAGATGAAAGAGGAGATTTTTTTGCCTCAGTTGTTACCTACCCTGAATCATTGAATGGGTACAGCCTCAGTCAAACTGAGACCTGTTGAAGACCTTAGCTTAAAAAAATCAAGGTCTCCCATTGTATCCAGGACCATCTCTAGTCATCCTGATCCATATCTAGTCACTTGACCCAAATGGCTCTGGAGGGGACCTTGCACAGTTCTCCCTCACTTAAATCCAACTCACTTGCACGTCATGGTATCACCTCCCTGATGTCATGATCCTCTTCCAGAACAAAGGACAAAGAACAACAAATCTTATGCTTATGCCTCCTATTTCCTATCTCTAGCCTGCTCTATTCAGCTGCTGTTAGATGCAAGCTCCATCTAGTTCACACCTTATTTTTTGTTTTTGTAATATGGCTATTACTGTATGAATTTCATTCTATATCCAGTTCATACAATTCTTCCCAGGTTTCTCTAAAATCATCCCATTTGGTATTTTTGTGGAGCAATAATATTCTATTACATTCATGTACCATTCACATAACATAATTTTTTATTCATTCTCCACTTCATGAGTACCCCCTTAGTTTATGTCTTTGCTACAACAAAAAGAACTGCTATAAATATTTCTGCATGGGGTCGAGAGTGTTTTCTCCCTTTCTTTGAACTCTTTGGGGAATATCTCTTATTAACCTGAGGTGGAGTGTCCCCCAGGAACACAGAGTATGAGCAAAGAGTGGGTATGCATAGAAGTTGCCAGCAGAGAAGCATATATACCAAGAAAGCACACAAAGGGACAAGAGGAGGGGCAATTCACCTTCTGGCTTCTAGTGCTGTCTGGTCACAAGTGGATACAAAGCTTCCATCAATCTTGGTCTTTCAGGCTTCCAAACACCACTTCTGTGAAATCTTCCCCTAGGACAGGCACACTACTCTGCTTTAGAAAAGAAACCCTAAGCCTAGGACCAGCAGATGACTCCCAGGTTTTCCTCCATCAGAACAGTACCAAAGGCTCCCTTCTTATTCTAAGTCCAAAGAGATTTCAAAGTGTTTTGAATGATGACAGTCACCCTTGAACCTTCAGATTTAGCCCCCCCCTTTTTTAACACTTTAGAGATAAATGCCCTAGATTAGAGATCTTGCCATAGCTTATAATAATTAACTATATAATAACTATAATATGCTTCATAAATTTATCTCTGCAAATCAGGTAATGAATATGTTCCAATAACCATAAAACAGTTCTGGTGCTAATTATGCCATTTTTACTTCCAAATGTCTCTTGTTCTTCTATGCAAAGGAAGGGAAAAGGAAACAAGCATTTATTCTTGTTCACTTGTTTTCAGTGGAGCCCAGGTCTTCATGATCCCATTTGGGATTTTCTTAGCAAAGATACTGGAGAGGTTTACCATTTCCTTTTCTAGTTCATTTTACAGTTAAGGAAATCAAACAAGAAGATGGATCTTCCTGACTCCAGACCTGGCACTCTATCCATTGAGCCACTGAGCTGCCCATAAAATATTTGTAGCTTTGCTGCTGTTCAGTTGTTTAGTCATGTCCTGCTATTGGTGACACCATGGATCACATTGATCATGGGATTTTCTTGGTAGATACTGGAGTAGTTTGATATTTCCTTCTCCAATTGGATTAAGGTTTTATCTTTTATTCTTGAAGAAGAGACATCAGGGAGGTGATTTCATGACATGTAAGTTGGATTTAAGTGAAGGTAGGCTGTGCAAAGTCACCAGCCTCATTTTCTCCTCCAGAGACATCTGGGTCCAGTAACAAGGTATAAATCAGGGTAAGTGGATTAAGGTGAATAGATTTTAAATTACTTTCCAGGATCACACTACTAGTAAGGGTCTGAGGCCATATCCACTGAGCCACATAGCTGCCTAAGCATTTATTAAACATTTACTTATGTTCTGGGCACCATGCCAAGTGCCAAGCATATTAACTAATCTAAGGATCACAACCTGGGAGGTAAGTACTATCATTATCCTCATTTTACATATAGGGAAACTGAGGCAGACAAATGTTAAGTGACTTGTTCAGTGTCGCATAGGTAGGCAGTGTCTGAGGTTGGTTTTAAGTTATACTAACTTCAGAAGTAGTTTTCTATCCACTGTGCTTTCTAGCTTTTAGTCATTGAATGGGCATTGCTTCAGACAAACTGAGACCTGGGAAAGGCCTTAATTTAGAAAGGCCAGGGTCAGCCACTGCATCCAGAACCAAGGCGGGTCACCTGGCAATGTCTTGCATTGGGAATTTCAGATTCTAGAATCAAGAATGGAACTCAGCTTCATTTAAATCCAATTCACGGAGCCTAAATTAAAGTTTAAAGGGAAAGGTATTAAGGTATTGAGGCTCAGTGAATACCTGGCTTTTTGATAAGCAAATGATGCCACTTAAGATCTAGAAAGGGAAAATTCTGAAAGGAACTTTCCTTTTCCAGTATAGGTCATTCTTTAGGTCTGGACTTCACTAAACCACCGAAATCTCCTCCTCCAGAAATTCACATCAGCCCAGTAGTTCCAGTGCCCTCTGACCTTTCGGCTTCTCCCCCTGTTCCAATAGCTCTTGCCAGGATCTCTTTAAGGAGAGTATCCAGGCCAGCCCCTTCTCATTTCTTCATGATGCCTGATCTCCTTCCCTTGTGCTCCCCTCCCCCACTTTTCAGCATCCTTTTATGTGTTGTTCTCCTGCTTTAGAATGTAAACTTCTTGAAGTCATTAACTGTTCTTTTGCTCGTATTTATAAACTCAGTAAACCTAGTTAGAACTTAATAAATAGTAGTTGTCTGACAGATTGAGTGAATTCCTAGAGAGATCAATGGCTGATATCCACAAGGGAGGGCAATGAATCTCAGATGTCTCCAATTAGTTCAAGAATGTCAACTATTATTCACAATAGAAGTCATCAACTCCACTTCCTAGGAAGCACCAATCCCTAACATTTGTGTCCTCCAAATATTTCTTACATCCTTCCTACTCTCCCTTCCTCTCAGTTTCACTGCTGCCCCCTAAATCCAAGTACTTGCTGGGATCACAGTATTAACAATTGGGAATTAATATATTCCTTATCAAAGTCAAATGAAAGAAACAGAGAGCTGAGTGCCTGGTTCGATCACGGTCCTAATGTTACTGCCGTTACTACTGCTCAAGACTGCCAGTAAGTATTCAAAGGCATTTTTCATCATTCCTCCTCTAGTAATTGCTCGCATTTTCCCCTCATCCCCTCATTCTTCCTCCTGACACTGTTCTTACCGTGTCCCATCCCTCAACAAAGTCCCGACGGGAAAGCTCCATGTAATGTAGTTATTACTTGTAACACCAGGCAGTTATCAGAATAAAATGCGATAATGATACTGAAAATGTTCCCCAAAATATAAAGCACTAGACAAATTTAAGGTGCTGTTTCGTAGTTGTTTCCAAGTCCCTCCCTCACCTCCCTTTCATTTTCGTGAACCAACCAGTTTTAGTCTCCCGACAATTAATTCCCTGCTCAGCCCCATAAGCTGGGCAAAGGCTCACAGGGTTAAATTCTGAAATCACTTCCCAGTTCCCACCTCCCTCCAAGTCTCTCTTCTCAAAGAAAACTGGACACTATCCCAGCTGCTTACTCCAGCCACATGCCTGAGGAGAGAGTTATTGAGGAGCTAACCATGAATACCTTCCCCACAAACGAATCCAAGGAAACCCTCTTCGCACTCGTCCCTACAGAAGAAGCACTACCCCAGCCTTCAAATCCTCCAAAAAAAACAGCTTGGGTGAGTCTATTCTAGGATTGTACTATCTCTCAACCGGGATACCTTACTGCCTTTCTTCTAGGTTTTTTCTGCCTCCCAGTTCCAATATGGATTGTGAAATCCATTTTGTCTGAGACTAGAATTAACACTCTAAAACCTCTTCTTAAAATGGGATGGGGTATAATCATTGTATTTCACTCAGATTCAAAGTTTCACTCTACGTTTCAGAAGAATTTCCTAAAGGAAAAGAATAAGGCGTTTGGGGAGGCGCGCCTGCATGCTTGTCTATCGAACTAAGTAAGAGCCCAGTTCACATTCCCTCTGGATATCCCTTGCTAAGGGACAAAGTTGGGAAAGAGTGTCTGTTATTGGGAAGTAGCCAGTCTGATGAAAAGACCCAAGACATAGCCACAACATGGCTTTGCACTTGTATACTAATTTGTACTTTAGGAATCTCTTTAATTTTAATTATCTCACTTCATTTCCATGACAAGTTGATAAGTTGTTATTCAGTCATTTTGATTGGGGCAGAATCTTCCTGACCCATTTGGGATTATCTGGACAAAGACTCTGGAGCATTTTGTCATTTCCTTCTCCAGTTTATTTTACAGATGAGGAAACTGAAGCAAACAGGGTGAAGTGACTAGACCTAAGGTCATATAGCTAATAAGTGTCTGAGGCCAAATTGGAAGTCAAGAAGATGAGTCTTCCTGACTTCAGGCAGGGCACTGCCCACTTAGCTGGCCATAACCTGATAATTAGGACCCCTGTTTTTGTCCTCATTTTACAAATGAAAAAAACTGGTGTCTAGAGAAATTAAATAACTTAAGGATACTTACTCAGTCCCTCATATATTCAATCAGCAAACATTCATTCACAAAGCTTCTATCCTGTGCTCTTAGAAAGTGATATAAACATAATTTCTTGACCAAAATTAATCTTATAGTCCCAGTGTTGTCATCTAGTATTCCATGCTTTCAGTACTAATCATTATTGTAAAGTAAAAATAAGACCAGAAACAAATAAGACAATGCTCTGTTTAGCATTCAAAATCCTTCATAATTTAGCTACTCCAGTCTTTTTACATCTTATTTCCTATCATAATCTCTTTGATTAAGTGATACTGGCCTCCAGGCTGTTCCACAAAGAAGATACTCCATATCTCAGCTCTGGGCATGTTATCTCTGAATGTTCCTTATGCCTGGAACTCTTCATCCTTCACTCTGACTACTGACCTCCCCCGCTTCCTTTAAATTCTAATTAAAATACCACTAGCATCTTCCCTCTGTTAATTATTTCCAATTTATCCTGTATTTAGCTTGCTTTATAAATTTGTTTGCACTTTGTCTCTCCATCCGATCTGAAACTCTTTGAGGTCAGAGACTCTCTTTGGCCTTTTTAAAAATTTTATTTAATTTTAAAAAATCTTTAATGTTTTAAGCAGTGCCTGGTCCATAGTAGGCACTTAATAAATCTCTATTGATTGGTTGACTGATAATATTAATTGATAAATCAGATTACCTTGGGAGAGAGGTTATTTCTCTTGCCTTACAAGGCTCTGATTGGATGGATTCTAGGGCAGTGGCCAAAATTTAAGATAAAATGTTCTTTTTTTCCCCCAACAATTTATCAGCCTGGTTGTAGTGAAAATTGTGGAATGGTTCTTTTAACATCCAGGGCAGTAGAAGTTCACCTGGAGTTGTAAAAAAAAAAATAAAAAAGCAAAAACCCAAAACCCAAAAAACAAACAAAACAAAATAAAACAAAACTCCTTTTCATGGAGACTTTTAGGAAGAAAAGGTGAACATTTAATTTTGTAGTATATGTGTTTTAATGTTCTGAGTTTAATCATTTCAGTGATTTTTTTTTTGACTCTTTATGACCTCATTTGGGATTTTCTTGACAAAGATATTGGAGTGGTTTGTCATTTCCTTCACTAGCTCATTTTACAGATGAGGAAACAGACTAATAAGGTGAAGTGACTTTTCCAGGATCACATAGCTAGAAGTGTCTGAAGTCACATTTGATTTCAGCTCCTTCTGACATTAGGGGCATTTAGGTGGTATAGTGGATAGAATGTTTTCATGTTCTGAGTTAGAGGTCTTAACTAGATTTCTGAATAACAGAGAGCACAACCTGGTACACTAAAATTAAACTGTCCTCTAAGAGTATTTTCTGTCTTTTTCAATGGGCCCTACCTCTCTAACCATGGTGCTCCTCAAGCTGTCAAGTCTCTGGGTTTGCAAGAATTCCCCTGAAGGAATGAATATGATATCATTAAATAGTTTGTAGCTCACTACTGCAATTCTAGGAAAATAGAAACCAGGATTAATTGTGGAGGTTTCTTATTAAGTAATTCTCTTTCATTTATGTTTACATCCAAAAGTGAAATTTGGTTCTTATCTTGTGTGTGTGTGTGTGTTTGTGTGTGTGTGAGTGAGAGAGAAAAACAGAGAGACAGAGACAGAGAGAGACAGAGACAGAGAGAGACAGAGACAGAGAGAGACAGAGACAGAGAGACACAGAGAGAGACACACACACAGACACACACACACAGAGACACACACACGGAGACACACAGAGACACACACACAGAGACACACACACAGAGACACACGCACACAGAGACACACGCACACAGAGACACGCACACAGAGACACGCACACAGAGACACGCACACAGAGACACGCACACAGACACACACACACAGAGAGAGACAGAGAGAGACAAACACAGACAGAGAGAGACAAACAGACAGAGACACCCACCCACACAGACACCCACCCACACAGAGACACCCACCCACACAGAGACACCCACCCACACAGAGACACACACACAGAGACACACACCCACACAGAGACACACACACACAGAGACACAGAGAGAGAGATACAGGGAGAGACAGACAGAGACAGAGAGACATAGAGAGAGACAGACACACACACACAGATACACACAGACACACACAGACACACAGAGACACGCACACAGACACACACACACAGAGAGAGACAGAGAGAGACAAACACAGACAGAGAGAGACAAACAGACAGAGACACCCACCCACACAGACACCCACCCACACAGACACCCACCCACACAGAGACACACACACAGAGACACACACCCACACAGAGACACACACACACAGAGACACAGAGAGAGAGATACAGGGAGAGACAGACAGAGACAGAGAGACATAGAGAGAGACAGACACACACACACAGATACACACAGACACACACAGA
>JAJPUD010000578.1:602115-646585 GCA_023553655.1 Myrmecobius fasciatus
CTATGCTCAAAAAGTTGTCAAACTGTGCATACCCTTTGACCCAGCAGTCTTTCTACTGGGCCTATATCCCAAAGAGATCTTAGAGGAGGGAAAGGGACCCACCTGTGCAAGAATGTTTGTGGCAGCCCTTTTTGTAGTGGCTAGAAAATGGAAACTGAATGGATGCCCATCAATTGGAGAATGGCTGAATAAATTATGGTATATGAATGTTATGGAATATTATTGCTCTGTAAGAAACGACCAGCAGGATGATTTCAGAGAGGTCTGGAGAAACTTGCATGAACTGATGCTGAGTGAAACGAGCAGAACCAGGAGATCATCATACACAGCAACAACAATATTACATGATGATCAATTCTGATGGACATGGCTCTCTGCAACAAAGAATTGTCTCAAACCAGTTCCAATTGTTCACTGAAGAAAACCATATACACCCAGAGAGAGGGATATGAAATATGGACCACAACGTAACATTTTCATGATCTCTATTGATATTTGCTTGCATTGTGTTGCCTTTCTCTGATTTTCTTTTTTTTCTTGTAGATAGGATTTTTCTTGCATAATTTGTCAAGCATTTCAACATTATTAACATGTCATGGACTTCCTGCCATCTAGGAGAGAGGAGGGGACTGGGGGTAAAATTTGTAATGGAAAGCTTTGTAAAGATCAATGCTGGGGAACTACCCATACATATGTTATACAAATAAAAAGCTTTAATAAAAAAAAAAACTATACCACACAGAACTAGTCCCTTGTAGTCAGATGCCAGCAACCTGGGGTGGGGGAAGGTCAACCTGCTTCCAACCCAGCACCAGCAAATACCTGTCTGATCTCTGTCCCTCTCTGTCCCTCTTTAGGCCTGGGTTTACTTCTCCACCCTAAGATCCTGTAGCCATCAAGCCTCTGTCAGCCCATCTTCCTATCAGAGTGATGTGGACAAACGGCCTGTACCTCCCTCCCCACTATTACTTGGTTCTAGTTCCATTCAAATAAAAGGGATGGTGATGGGGTTAAGCAATGAAGGCCACATGCTGACCCTTTACTCTCTCCTGCCCACTCCCAAATAATCAACTCCAGCCATTCCCAGTCCCTGTTTTCTGCCTCTCATTTCCACTGCCTCTTCCTCTATTGCAGTGGTTCTTTAACTTTTGTTCTCAATATCTTGATACTATTAAAAATTATTGAGGATCTGTCCAAAGAGTTTTTGTTTATGTGGATTATAGCTATAGATATTTACCATATTAGAAATAAAAAATAATTTTGAATTTGAAGACCCTCCGAAAGAGTTTGAGAGACTGGACCACACTTTGAGAACTACTGATCTATTGTAATGCAATAAAAACATGGATGGATTAAGAATCAGGAAACCTGATCGTAAATAAAGGCATATGTCAGATAGGTGATTTCAGTTCCATACTACGACAAAGTAAATATCACAATAAAGAGAGACAAACACAATTTTTTTTGTTTCCCAGTGGATATGAGTTATATTTACACTGAATTGTAGTCAATTAAGTGTGTAATAGTATTGTGTTTAAAACATAAGTACCTTAATTAAAAATACTTTATTACTAAAAAATGCTAATCATCATTGGAGCCTTCACTAAGTCATAATCTCTTTGCTACTGGAGAGTCTTGCCTTGATGTTGATGACTGCTGATTGATCAGGGTGGTAGTGGCTGAAGGTTGGGGTGGCTGTGGCAATGTCTTAAAATAATGCATGAAGTTTGTCCCATTGGTTGATTTTTCCTTTCACTTGAATATTTAGAAACCATTGTAGGATGATTAGCTATAATTCCAATATTGTTATGTCTCAGAAAACGGGGAGACTCAAGGAGAGGGAGAAAGATGTGGGGATAGCTAGTCAGTGGAACAGTCAGAAAATATACAACTTTATTGATCAAGTTTCCCATCTCACATGGACACAATGTAGGTATCCCAAAACAATTACAAACTAAGATCAAAGATCACAATCACCATGACAGATATAATAATAATTGAAAAAGCTTAAAAAATTATGAGAATTCCCTGGATGTGACATGATATGAGTACATACTGTTAGAAATATGGTACTGCTCTAAATCACTATTGATTAGAGAAATGAGACTTAAAACAATTCTGAGGTACCACCTCACACCTATCAGATTTGCTAAATTGATAGAAAAAGAAAATGATAAATGTTAGAGGGGATTGGGAAAACTGGGGTACTTATGCATTGTTGGAAAGCTGTGAACTGATTCAACAGTTCTGGAGAGAAATTTGGAACTATACCCAGAGGATTATAAAACTGTGCAAACCCTTTGACCCAGCAATGCCATTGCTGAGTCTGTATCCCAAAAAGATCATAAAAGAGGGAAAAGGACTCACATGTGCAAAAATGTTTGTAGTAGTTCCCTTTGTGGTGGCAAGAAATTGGAAATTAAGTAGATACCCATCAGTTGGGGAATGGCTGAATATTATTATCCTATAAAAAATGACTAGCTTTTTGTGGTGGCTAGAAACTGGAAACCAAATGGATGCCCATCAGTTGGGGAATGGCTGAATAAATTATGGTATATGAATGCTATGGAATATTATTATTCTGTAAGAAACTATCAGCAGGATAATTTCAGAGAGGCCTAGAGAGACTTGCATGAATTGATGCTTAGTGAAATGAGAATAGCCAAGAGAACATTGCATTTAGCAACAGCAAGATTATATGGTGATCAACCTGTGATGGACTTTGCTCTTTTCAGCAATAAGATGATTCAGGCCAATTCCAATAGACTTGTGATGGAGAGAGTCACCTGTATCCAAAAGAAGGACTGTGGGGGACTGAATGTGGATCACAACATAATTTTTCACCTTTTTGGTTGCTATTTGCTTGCTTTTTTTTCTTTCTCTTTTTTCCCTTTTTGATCTAGTTTTTCTTGTGCAGCATGATAAATGTGGAAATATGGAAATATTAATAGAAGAATTGTATAAGTTTTACATATATTGGATTACTTTCTGTCTAGGGGAAGTGGTAAGGGTAGGGGAAAGAGGGAGAGAAATTTGAAACACAAAGTTTTTCAAGGGTAAATGTTGAAAACTATCTTTTCGTATATTTTGAAAATTAAAAGCTATTATTGAAAAAAAAGGGTAGGCTGATTTTTAGAAAGGCCTAGAAAGATTTATATGAACTGATGCTGAGCAAAACAAGCAGAATCAGGAAAACACTACACAGCACTAGCAGGATTATGCAATGATTAACTATGAAAGACTTGGTTCTCAGCAGTTCAGTGATCCAAGACAATCGTAATAAACTTTGGATAGAAAATGCCATCTACATCTAGAGAGAGAACTATGGAGACTGAATGTAAATCAATACATGCTTCGTTCATTTTTTTTTCTTCTGTTCTTTTTTTCTCATGGTTTTTCCTTTCTGTTCTGATTTTTCTCTTCCAACATGATTCATAAGGAAATATGTAAAACAAAAAACAAACCAATGTATATATAACCAGAAAAATGTTTTTTAATTGTAATAGGGAAAATAAACAATTTTTTTTAAAAAAGGAAAGAAATATGGCACTGATAGGCTTGTTTGCAGCGTTGCCACAAACCTTCAATTTATTTATTTTTTTTTTTAAAAAAGCAACATCTGCAAAATATAATAAAATGAGGTATCCCTGTACTGACCCTAGACAAGCACCTTTACCTCTTGATCTTCAGTTTTCTCAACTGAAAAAAGGAAGGAGATATGGAGGATTTGGACTCACTTGTGAACTCTCCAGAGCAGGACTGACTTTTTATCTTTGTATTCTCATGGCTTACCACAGTGTTTGGCAAATGCTAGGTAATTGATAAATGTTTTTGTTTGTGGGTTTTTTTTAAGCTTTTTATTTTCAAAACAGCTAGAGAGCTTTCAACATTCACCCTTGCAAAACCCTGTACTCCAAAAGTTTTGTTCCCTCCCTTCCCCCACCACTTCTCCTAGACTGCAATCAATCTAATATATGTCAAACATATGCAATTCTTCCACAATTTTGATAAATGTTTATTGACTCACTAGATGATCTAAAGTCCTTTCCAGCTTTAGATAAAAATGTTAGATCTCTTATATTCCTTCTATAAGGGGGGTTGTTTAGGGAAATCTCCCTTTTCCTAATAAATCTGTGAGTTCTCCAATCAACTGGGTAGGTTTATAGTGAAGCTTACCTGGCCAGGGGTGGGAGATGGAGGTAGGTGGTAGCTAGGTGGCACAATACATAGAGTTCTGGGTCTGCAGTTAAGAAGATTCATCATCCTCAGTTCAAATCTGGCCTCAGACACTATGGCCCTAGGCAAGTCACTTAACCCAATTTGCCTCAGTTTCCTCATCTGTAAAAGGAGCAAGAGAAGGAAATGGCAAACTACTTCAGTATCTGCTAAGAAAACACCAAATGGGATCATGGAGAGTCAGATATAACCATTTAAAAAAAAATAAGACAATAACAAATTTCTTAACCTGGATTCTATAATTTATTTAAAAAAACAAAAGAAAACAAAAAACAACATTTTGGGGGCAGCTACGTGGTGCAGAGCACCAGCCCTGAAGTCAGGAGGACCTGAGTTCAAATCTGGCCTCGGACACTTAGCTGTGTGACCCTGGGCAAGTCACTTAACCCCTATTGCCTCAGGGGGGCGGGGCGAACCATTTTGATAACTGTATTTCAGCATATTTGGTTTCCTTTGTAATCCTATGTATTTTATTTAATGCATTTAAAACTATTGTTCTCACAAAAGATTCACTATACTTTCAAAGAGTCCATGTTGTGTGAAAGATTAAGAAACCCTTGTCATCTCGTGGGCACTTCTTCCTGAGAGTGTAGACATGGGTAACTTGTTGAAAGAAAGTGGGAGTTTCAGGGGCTAAGGCTGCTACCACTTTGATCTGATTTGCTTAGATTCTAGGAAGTCAGTTAAATCAGACAATAAGCATTTGAGTGTCACCTACATGACAGACACTGTGCTAAGTGGTGGGAACACACAGAAAGGCAAAAAACAGTCCTAGACCTCAAGGAAGTCACAGTCCAATGCATTCTGGGGAGGAGAACTCACAAAAGGTACCCAGATAGATATGGGGATAGGAAAGATAAAATGCTTTCTTTTATATTTTTCCTTTTCCCTCTTCAGAACACAGACTAGTCCAGAATGGAACAAACCTGTGCTCAAGGGAGGGATTGTGGGGTTCTAGGAAGCTTATACACCAGTATAATGTCTTCCTCACCAGGAATCCGTAATGGGGAAGTCTTGCAAAACCTGTATATGAATGAGCACACTTCTCCTCAATCTGGGACCTGAGTATAGATGCCATAGTACAGGAGCATATGGAAGATACATATTCTCTTTTCAAAATTTTTTAAAAATAATTTATTTTTCCAAATACATGCAAAGATAGTTTTCAGTATTCACCTTTGCAAAACCTTGTGTTCCAAATTTGCTCCCTCCCCTTTCCCTAGACAGCAAGCAATCCAAAATAGGTTAAACATGTACAATTCTTTTAAACATATTTCCATATTCATCATGTTGCACAAGAAAAATCAGATTAAAAAAAAAACATGAAAAAGAAAAACAACCAAGCAAATAAACAGCAAAAAGGTAGAAATGCCATGCTTTGATCCACATTTAGTTTCCATAGTTCTCTGGATACTCATAGCACTTTCCATCACAAATCTATTAGAACTGTTTTTGAATCACCTCATTGTTGAAGTGCCAGGTCCATCACAGTTGTTGCTGTGTACAATATTTTCTTGGTTCTAACTCACTTCACTTAGCATCAGCTCATGTAAATCTCTCCAGGCTTTTCTTAAATCAGCCTGCTTATCATTTCTTATAGAATCATATTCCATTACATTCATATATTACAACATTCCCCCACTGAGGGACATCCACTCAATTTCCAGTTCCTACACACTACAAAAAGAGCTGCTACAAACTACATGTATTCTCAAACATAACTTTGTGACTTAATTGACTTTCCCAGTTTAAGACATAGTAATAACAGTGACAATGATTCCTGCAGAAGTATTTGACTAAAGCAGACTTACCCACACAGAGAGTGTTCCTGATCCCTAGGTCCCATTTGCAAAATTTTCATTCTTTACACTAGGAATTCTATATTTGGAAGCCCATAAACAGATGACAGAGGGTCTGTGAACTTGGCTGAAGAAAAATTTATGTAGATATTTTCACTGTCCTAACTGAAATTTAGCATTAAATTATGTAGTAAGCAACAAACATTCTGAGAAGGGATCTCTTCTTTATTTTCTTCTTATTTATTTAATATTTTCCCCAGTTACATTTGGCTTTTTTTTTTTAACTTTTGAGTTCTGATTCTTTCCCTTATTCTACCCCAGCCCCATTAAGAAACCACATGTGAACTTATGCAAAAATATTTCTATAAAAGTCATATTGGGAAAGAAAACATAGATCTTCTGTCCTAACTGAAATTTAGCATTAAATTATGAAGTAAGCAACAAACATTCTGAGAAGGAATCTCTTCTTTATTTTCTTCTTATTTATTTAATATTTTCCCCAGTTACATTTAAAACAATTTTTTACATTTGTTTTTTTCTAAACTTTTGAGTTCTGATTCTTTCCCTTATTCTACCCCAGTCCCATTAAGAAACAACATGTGAACTTATGCAAAAATATTTCCATAAAAGTCATATTGGGAAAGAAAACATACATCTTCTACCACAATTAAAAAAAAACCTTAAGAAAAATAAAGTTAAAAAAAACAGAGTATGATTCAATCTGTATTCAGGCAACCAGTTTCTTCTCTGGGTATGGAAAGGATTTTTCATCATAAGTCCTTCAAAGTAGTTGTGGATCATTGTACTGCTGAGAATAGTAAAGTAATTTACATCTGGACCCCTTCTCTTTTAAAGGATTGTCAAGCATTTATTTAGTATCTACTATGGCCTTACTAGACCCTGGGTTAGATTCCAAGGATACAAAGAGAATAGAAAATTGTTCCTGTTTCAGGGAATTTATATTCTAATGGGGAGGGAAGAATATGTTCATACCTAAGTGTATAAAAACACTTTGAAGACAAAAATAGAGTAATCCTGCAGGAGAGATACGCAGTAGTAATGATAATCAGGAGAAGCTTCATGCAAAAATTGGTACCTGAGCTGAGTTTTGAAGGAAATGAGAAATTTCAAAAGATATTGGTGAAGAAGAAATGCAATCTAGAAATGGGAGACAGCCAGTGCAAAGGCACTAAGACCAGAGATGGAGTGTCATATGTAAACAATGGCAAGAAGGTTGGTTTGGACTATAGAGTACATGTAAAGGAAATGTATATTATGAAGCTTGGTGAATAAGATGGGACCACATCGTGAAGAGTTTTAAATGTCAAACAGTGGGGCTTTTATTTGATCCTAAAAAGAAGCACTGGAGTTTACCTGTAGGGGGACATAATGATATGGTCAAATTTTGCTCAAGGCATATCACTTTGGCAAATGTGTGGAGGACATAATAAGGGAAGACTTGAGGCAGTGAGATCAATTAAGATGCCCTTTCACTCTTTGTATGTTTCTGAATTCTTCATATTTGTCATTCCTTATGGCACACAGTGTTCCAGTATCTTGTTTTTTTATGCCTAAAATTTAGAAATATGCTTGGATATTCTGTAGGCAGGGTGTTGTGAGGTTCCGTCCATAATATATGCCCTGTCCTCTTCTCTAGATTTCTCCTTGTGTTCATTTAGAAAGAAGTCTCTCCCTAATTTCTTTATTGTCTCTATGTTTCTATTAGCATCCTTGTTTGTTGCTTTATTCATTCCTCTTAAATTTCTGTTAGGGATGTTCAAGAAGCAAATAATCCCTTCAATTCTGCTTTCTTTATAAGAATGTTTCAAACTCTTTATTATTGGACAACCATATTTTGTGCTGTATGGTTAATCTCAGATTTGCAGGATAGGTCACCCTGGGTTGCATCCTGATCTCCATTACCCTTTGGAACACAGAATTTCATTTTCTACTCATTTTTCTTTTTCTTTTTTTAATTAAAGCTTTTTTATTTTCAAAACATATGCATGGATAATTTTTCAACATTAAACCTCTCAAAATTTTGTGTTCCAAATTCCACCCCCCCTTCCCCTACCCACTCTCCTAGATGGCAAATAATCTAGTATATGTTAAAAATGTGCAATTCTTCTATACATATTCCACAATTATCATGCTGCACAAGAAAATCAGGTCAAAAAAGAAAAAAAATGGAAAAGAAAACAAAATGCAAGCAAACAACAATAAAAAGAGTGAAAATGCTATGTTGTGATCCATACTCAGTTCCCACTATCCTCTCCCTGGCTGCAGTTGGCTCTCTTCATCACAAGATCATTGGAACTGATCTGAATCATTTCATTGTTGAAAAGGGCCACGTCCATCAAAATTGATCTTCTTATAATCTTGCTGTTGCCATGTATAATGATCTTCTGGTTCTGCTTATTTCACTTAGCATCATCTACTCCTTTTTCTAGTGAGTGCAGAATAGTCTTGTGTTACTTGAATGCTTTTTCCTTTATAATTAAAATTTTTGTCCTGTTGTGTACTTCTGGGAAACCTATGATCCTTAGATTGTCTTTGTCTACCCTGTGTTTTAGTTCAGTATATTTTGTCTGCAAAATGAGCATCCTTTCTCTTAATGTTCTTTCTAGAGTATCCTTCACTCCTGTGTATTTACATTTCAAATCTATTCTCTCTTTTGTTTCTTTGGTGTTTCTATGGCTGCAGATTTAAGTTTTTCTACTCTGCTCATTATTTTTGTGTTGTAAGACCTAAATTCTGCTTCTAATTTCTCTTTTAAACAATGCAAGAAGAGTATCTTATGATTAAATGCTCTTTTCAAATTCCACAGGTTGAATGATTTTTTTGGGGGGGGCAGTATTTATAGATAGCTTAACTTGTTTACTAGATCTGGAGGCCATATTTCCTTCTATTGTTACTATTTTTTCCTATTGACTTATGTTTGTGTTCATGGTTTTTGAGTTTTCTTCTTCCTAAAATCTTTGATATTTTCATTCCTTTTCCCTCAGCCTTATTTTCCTTATTGCTAATTTCTTGCTCCCCCCCTCCTTTCTAATTGGGATTTCCTTTGGGGCTGGATCTGAGTTTCTCAGTCTTCTCTGAAGTAGGCATATCTTCTTTTTCTTCTCCCTTCCTTCCTTCCTTCCTTCCTTCCTTCCTTCCTTCCTTCCTTCCTTCTTTCCTTCATTCCCTTCCTTCCTCCCTCTTTCCTTCCTTCCCTCCTTCCCTCCCTTCTTTCCTTCCTTTCTTCTTTCATCTCTCCCTCTCTTCCTTTCTTTTTATCAGAGTTAGGTGACTTGCCCAGGTTCACACAACTAGTAAGAGTCAAGTTTCTGGGTCTGGATTTGAATTCAGGTCTTCCTGACTCCAGGACTGGTGCTGTATCCACTGCACTACCTAACTGCCCCCAAAGTGGGCATTTCAAAGATTTCTAGTATAGATTTCTGTCCTGAACAACTTGAGTGTTTAGAATTTACTTAAGTAGCATGATATGTTCTTTTCCTCAGTCTTAGCTGAGTGATACACAGTTCCTTACACACATGCCATCCTGTCCTGGTGATCTGTCCCATTCCCTCTATTCCTCAGTTCTTTGGTATGACACTGGCAGCCTGCTTTCCCTGGCACAAATCCTTCTTAGTTGTAACCCCTGGGAGGCTTTTATTCCTAAAGGATTGTGCCCAAGCTGTTATTGAGGGCTTACAAAACTTCTGCAGCCTAAAGCTGAAGTCTCAAATGGAAAGAGAGAAAGGGTAATGGAGTATAAAAGTTTTGATGCGACCTGGCCTTGAGTTTGCTAATGTAGCCTCACAGCTGACAGAATGAGGGATGTGTAGGAAGATTACTGAGTAAACTCAAGGTTGGTGAGCATCAATTCCTGAGTTTGGGGAGATTTCCCCCTCTTTTTGGATTCTGGCTGTTCTAGACTTGGAAACAGCTGAAGTTGTCTTACCTTTGGTGCATTGTCTCTCTTTTGGACAGATTTGAGAGGTCATGGAGATTAGTATCTATTTTTAAATTAAAAAAAATTTTAATACACATTACTTTATGAATCACGCTGAGAGAGAAAAATTAGAGCAAAAGAAAAAAGCCATGGGAGAGATACAAAACAAACAAACAAATGAACAAAAAAAACCCAGAAAAAAGAAGTGAACATAGCATGTGTTGATCTACATTCAGTCTCCTTAGTTCTTTTTTTCTGGATGCAGGTAGTATTTTCTGTCCAAAGTCTATTGGAATTGCTTTGGATCACTGAACTACTGAGAAGAACCAAACCTTTCATAGTTGATCATTGTACATTCTTGTTGTTATGATGTACAATGTATTCTTGCTTCTGCTTGTTTCATTCAGCATCACTTCTGTAAATCTTTTTAGGCTTTTCTATATAATCAGTTTTTTGCTGATTTAAGTGACTTGCCCAGGATCACACAGCTAGGAAGTGTTAAGTGCCTGAGGTCAAATTTGAACTCAGGTCCTCCTGACTTTGGGGCTGGTGCTCTTTCCATGAAACCTAGCTGCCCTTTGTTCATCATATTTTAAAATACAATAATATTCATTACTGTTATATACCAGGGATTAGTATCTAGTCTGACATCTGTTGCTCACATGACTTGGAAACTTTGAGTGGGATTATTTTTTGCTTAAGTGTAAGATTTTACACTTATTCCTATTGGATTTCAATTTTATGGAGGTTCAACACTATGTTATAGGACACCCAAATTCTATTGGATCCAAACTGTCACACACTGTGTATCCTTCTTGGTTTTATGCTATCTTCAAATATGATAAGGATGCTTTTTCTCTTTTTTAAAATTCTCATTTTTTTCTGGTTATACATGTGTATTATTTTTTTAAAATACACATTTCTTTATGAATCATGTTGGGAGAGAAAAATCAGAACAAAATAGGAAAACCATGAGAAAAAAGGAAAAAAAACAGAAGGAAAAAAAAGTGAACATAGCATGGATTGATTTACATTCAGTCTTCATAGTTTTTTCTCTGGGTGCAGATGGTATTTTCTAGCTAAAATTTTATTGGGATTGCCTTGGATCACTGAACCCCTGAGAAGGACTAAGTCTTTCATAAGATGATTTCTGGGCCCAGTTTTTTTTCATCTATAAAATTAGATGGCTGGATAGGCTAATGATTTTCAGTGCTAAAGTTTTGCATCCTTTTTGTCCATAAGGATAATACAATGTATATGTTGAAGTGGCTGTTCTTCGATTTTTGGCAAAGAACATTCAATTGAACATACATTTAGAAGGCAATGAAGAGTCACTGAAGATTTTTGATTAGGGACTAAATGACATTTCAAGTTTTAGGAAGATTTATTAGGCAATAATAGGAAAGATATACTAAAGAGGAAATAAAATAGAGGTAGGGAGACCTGGACTATCACAATAATGCAAAAGTGGAGAGAAAAAAAAAAGAGACAAGAATAATTCATTGTGGAAGCAGAAACAGCACATCTTTCCAATGGCTTGGATGTATAGAGTGATGTAAGATGTAAAATGTTAGGGGAAAAACCAGGTTAAGTGGAGAGAATGAAACAACTATTGGGTATATTGAATTTGAGGTGCCGAGGAGACATCCAGATGGAAACATCCAGGAGACTGTTAGTGATTCAGGATAAGATATTTAGAGTTGAGAGTACTCTTCAAAGTTATGATAATTGAAGTGTATAAGAATGGGTGAAATACTAAGTAAGATGAGGAATAAAAGATAAAAATCTATAACTGAGCCTTGTGGCAAAATCATATTTAAGGGACAAGAGCCTGCTCTTGAGAAGCCAACCAAAGGAAGCAGAGAAATTATTTGAAAGGTAAGAGGAAAATAATCAGACTAAAGCCAAGGGAAGAAAGGCCATTAAGAAGTGATTTCATAAATGCTACAGACAGATGAAAGAGGACCCAAATAAGAAAAATAACCATAGGATTTTGGGGAAAAGAGATGTTTTTTGTGTCCTTGAACAAAGCTGCTGCTGTAGAGTGATAAGGATGATAAAATTTAATGGATTGTGAAGAGATTGAGCTAGGTGACAGAATCATAAGGTAAGAGGGTGACCTGCAAGTCTATTGCTAACAGTGACAATAATTAGGAGAAGACGGTATTGTAGTCAAATGTTATGAACTGAAAAAGAAATGATGTCACTTTAGATTACACCCTTTTGATTACACTGGCTGAATTGGGAGTGAGGAGAGGGAACCAAATTTCACCTTCTCTTATGTAGGTGTAAGTGTGGAGCAAATCCTATCCAGATAGATAGCTCTAATTTCCTCTCTGATCCTATCCTGGTCTTTATGACTCCCTATTGTCACAGCCACTCCTTGAATAAAATACATGTTAAATCAATATTGGTCACCCATATCGGCGCCCTGAATTTTATTCTCCTTTCAACTCTGCTAGAGACTCTGTCCTCTAGTTTTGTCTTGCCTGCACTTGAAGGGGCTAGAAGCAGATGGGAAACATTTGTTATTCTTGCCTAGTCCCTCATAAAAGAAAAAGGTTCATTATTGAACTCCTACCAGTTTTTTTCCTATTTAACTTTCACCTTCATTTCTCATGTAAATTTTTTCTTTCTTATTTATTTATTTATTTTTAATGGAGCAGTTGTGATTAAAATGACTTGCCCGAGGTCACTTAGACAGTAAGAAGTACCTGATGTCCAAGTGAATTCTATTAAGCCACCCTACTGTTCCTCTCATTTAAAATTTTAAAATAGTTCCTTGAAACATCTTCCTCTTCCTCCACTGTGTTTAACTTTAATGCTTTCCAAAATGTCTACTAGAAGAAGATGCTGAGAGGGGGGTAGAATGTGGCACCAACATTTGTTAGTGCTTCTCTGTGTCCTCAAAGCAAATCATATTGTTTAATTTTGTAAAATTACTTGTAAACTTCCTCTTACTCTTGAATAACTTGAATTTCTTGGCAGGACAATCATCTATCTCTCTTTGGTATATGTGCTGGGTCACTTGATCAAGTCCCTGGGTGCAGTGCCAGTCGTGGGGGGACATGTAATGCACACGTGAGTAGAATCACAGAACACAAATTCTCCTTGGTTATTCCTGCAGGCTTCAGGTCCCCCTCTCCCCTCTGCCAGGCAGGGAGATGGCTGGCTCTTTCTTAGGAATATGGGAGCAAAAAGGATTAGGATACTTACTCTCTGCTCTAATGTACTTTCTTTCTTGTAGTTCCACAATCATGATTGCAGTAGTAAAACTATACAACAAACATTGTCAGTACCTTGTCTCTTTCTTGTAGGGTTCTATCCATGGTTGGCCTTTTCTTGATAGCATTGGGAACAGGAGGCATCAAACCCTGTGTGGCAGCCTTTGGTGGAGACCAGTTTGAAGAAGAACACGTAAGAACCATGTGATTTCAGCATCTTCTTTGTCTTTTTGAAGATGGACCCAGATATTCTAGATTGGGGAGGGGCATTGGAGAGGTAGAAGGCCTGGCTAAGTGTGAATTGTATGGTTCACCAATGATGAGAATCATCAAAAAGATGAAAAACAGAACACAAAGTCTTCCTGTGGATATCACTTTTAATTAGAAAAGCCTTCTTTCCCTCAGTCAATGAAGGGGGAAAAAATATAAATGGATAGATGCATAAAGAGAAAATGACTCAGCTGGGTCTGAGAATCTGAGGATGCAAGAAAGAATCACATATATTTCACTTTATTCCAAATACCTAGCTTCCTCTTTATTCTTACACTTTTCCTGTCTTGATTACTTTATGTCTTTCTTTCTCTCTTTTCTCTCTAGCTCTGGTCTTTTCCTATCTTGTATTGGGTATACTTGTGTGCTTTTTTTATTATTATTTTTATCACCTTTGTGATTTCTGATCCATGAGAATTTTCCTGGCCAGGAAAGTGATGTGGTGATCTAGTGGAATAAGGTAATTGCCAATCTTTATGCACATTTCAAGTTTTCAGCCTTGAATTATGTCCAGAGGGTGGGGAGGTCCCTGGAATTTCTTTTCTACTCCAAACAGTTTCTTTGATGGGCTTAGATTGTTTGTAAAGTCTACTAGCCCCTGTACCAACTGGGATTAGATTCATCTGCAAGCTCTGTGAAATAAAGAATTGGGCAAGTATGAATGGAATGAGGAAAATCCACTGGGGATGGGGAAACAAACTGGGTTAAAGGAACTGGGATACCAAGG
Organism: Myrmecobius fasciatus; assembly: GCA_023553655.1. Classification (NCBI taxonomy): domain Eukaryota; kingdom Metazoa; phylum Chordata; class Mammalia; order Dasyuromorphia; family Myrmecobiidae; genus Myrmecobius; species Myrmecobius fasciatus. The sequence continues at coordinate 616,309 of JAJPUD010000578.1, forward strand.
ATCCAAGTTGTTTTCTGTGTCACCCTCTGCCTGAAGAAATGCATTTATTGACCTCTTAGACCCACACTTTTTACTGCAAATGGCAAAGTGGTAGTTCTTAATTCTCCTGTTAAACTTTCAGACAGGTTCCCTGGCAAGCACCAGATAAAGTGTTCTGTCTGGTCAATGATTTCTTTCTTTGCCCTTGTTTTTCCTCCCTATTGCTAACATTATTTTTATTATATTGTTTATTATTATATATTATATTCAATATAATACATAATATATATTATTATATTATACATACAACCCATATAATTTAGTTTGGTTTGTATAGGTCTAGTGAACAATGCCTGCAAATAACATAAATTTGTAATGTGTAATGTAATTTGCGGAGAACAAGAAGTATGCATGTACGAAGTGTCCCAAAAGTCTTAGTGCAATTTTAAGCTTTTGTAAAATTAACAATAAGTTTAAGCCAATTGTTTTTAAAATAAACTTAATTTTTAAATTAATTTTTTTATTCTTTTCATACATTTATATTAACTTCTTTATTATATATTTCTTTATGAATCATGTTGGGAGAGAAAAATCAGAACAAAAGAGAAAAACCATGAGAGGGAAAAAAAAAAACAGAAAAAAGAAGTGAACATAGTATGTGTTGATTTACATTGTCTCCATAGTATTTTTTTCTGGATACAGATAATGTTTTCCATCCAAAGTTTATTGGGATTGATAGGCTTAATTTTTAATAGCTTTAAGCTGCACTAAGACTTTTGAGACACTATCATTGCTTATAGTAGTTCTGAATTTGATAGGTCAGGAAGATATGGACTGTATGGATGTGTGCTTCTGTGTCTGATAATAATGATGGTGAGGTTTATCCTGTGTGTTTCTCTCTCTCTTTTTGGTCCTAGGCAAAAGAAAGGAGCAAATTCTTCTCAGTTTTTTATCTGGCCATCAATGCAGGGAGTTTGATCTCCACCTTTATCACACCTATGCTAAGAGGTTAGACCTTTGTGAGGGCCCTGGTAAATGGTTTTGCTGTGACCAGTTATGGAAAGGGAGATTTTTTCCCCCCAAAGAGAACTTGGGAAATAGAAGGAATTTCCTTCTGTTTAATTCTTTTCCATAAGGAATTGGATTAAGCAATCTTCATAAAAGAGGGTGATGTTAGAGAAGACTGTATGAAATTCATCTGTAGAAAAGCTAAGACCTAGGATGACCTGCCTTTTTTTTTTTTTTTTTTTTTTAACTCTCTCCAGGTGATGTACAGTGCTTTGGAGGAGATTGTTATGCATTAGCCTTTGGGGTTCCAGGAATCCTAATGGTGTTAGCTCTTGGTAAGTGGCCAGAGGAAGTGAGAAAAGAATCCCTCCCTTCCCTCAACCTAGCTCACTAAATCAAACCCCACTCTGTGAGCAATTGTAGAATACTTTGATTTCTTAGGATACTCAAAAGCACACTCTGAAGTGAATGTATGTACTCTTAGCTGGCTGCCCCATGCCCTACCCTAATAACACAAATTGAGTGACTGGGGCTGGAAAATCCAGATTCTGCTTGTCAATGTGCAGGTGAGGCTAAAATTAATGCAATTGAAACGAGGTGTGATTCTTCATCCACCCAAACTCCTCTCCCAGAGCCAAACCCTAGAAGAGGGGGCTGGGTCGGTTACTTGGGTTACTTAATCCAGGGGCAGCTCTGTGTGTTTTTGTTTTTAATCATTGACCTTAAAATACTTTCCTTTCTGAGGCCCAGTATGACATTCTTGGAACAAATCCAGCCCCCAAACAACAAGAACTTGATAGAGAAATAGTAGCCCAGGGATTCACCATTTTGCTTAGTTTTGATTGTTCACAGAAGGGAGAAATTCTCCTAGTTCATTTGTATGGGGTTAAGGTCTTGCTCATTCTAGAGGGCCATGCTGTCTCTCTCATCCCTCTTTTATCCCTTTTCTCTCCTACTACCACCAGAACACACTTTCTCAAATGTTTCCTCAGCTGACCTTGATTAATCAAGTTTGCAAGCTTTTATTAAACACCTACTATGTGTCAGGCGTGGTGCTTACTTGAACCAGATTCGCTGCCCCATCATGTCAAGCTGCTAAGCCTGAATGTAAAGACAGAACTTCAGTTCAGTCTTCTTTTGCTGCAGTGGAGCTAGTTGGCACAATAGATAGAGTACTGTGCCTAGAATTGGGGAAGATCTGAGTTTAAATATAATCCTAGATACTTAATAGCTGTGTGATCTTGGGCAACCTTACCTCTGTCTGCTTTTATTTCCTTATGTGTGTGTGGGGGTAATGATGCGACCCCCCAACTCAAAATCATTACTCAGAGACCTCTCAAAGTGAAGATTAGAAGTTTATTAGAATACCACAAGATTCTGGGCAGTCTTTTCCGTCCCCCCCCCCCAGGCAAACCAGGGAGAAAGGAGGTCACCTTTGCCAACTTGGACCGATGCTCTTATAGGCGGAGGAATTGCAGGGACTCAGGTCCTGCCCCCATCCAGTCAATCTCCAGAACACAGTATTTCCTGCTTCCCTGCTTCCTTATCACAGTACTAGTTTAGCTGTTCTGTTACTGAGTTGTTACCCCTGGATTAACAAACCCAGCTTTATCACAATACACATTTCGCCTGCCTGACACGGTTGACTTCACAGATATTTGCCAGACTTCTTGCAAATAGGATTTTCTGTGGAAAGTCGGGTCTGCCTTTGATATTCTAATCCCCTCCTGCAGTGTTTTAGTTAGTGATTCCCTATGAAAAACCACACCAATCTCTCACTGTCATCACCCTGAGAATTCCTCAGTTTCCCCTTTCATTCATGTGTAAAATGGGGATCATAATAGCACCCACCTCCCATGGTTATTGTGAGAATCAAATGAGATAATATGTGTAAAGCACTTAGCATAGCATCTGACATTTGGTGAGCACTTATTAAGTGCTGTTCTTTTCTCTGAAGGTGTTTACCCTAAGTCCTTTTCCCTCTATTGTAGTGGCTGCTACTATCCTATTTAAATCTGCCCTTCATTAATATCAATCTGTTTATGCAACTTAAACTATCCTATTTCCTATTGTTAGCTAATTACCAGTGTGCCCTCATCATCCTCCCCCATTCTCAGTCAGGGAAGGTGGTTTTTTTTTGTTTTTTTTTTTTTTAGATATAAGGTGCTGTTCAGAGTATCATTAGTGGGCAAAGAGTAGAGAAATCTTGAAGAATGTAGAGAATGCGTGGGATAGAAAAATAGAGAGAAATGAGTTCACCTATGTATATGTGTGTGTAGGAGGGGGTGTCTGAAACAGGAAGTGAAGAATTTGATTCTTACTTCAAATAATGGAAAAGTCACTGCTGGGCTCTGGAAAAATGGGGGTTGGCACAGAGTGGAGAAAACAATGTAAAATGGAGAGAAATGATGTTGAAGTCAACAGAACTTAAATGAAGAAGACGTTATAGTAAAGGAGCTAAAAGACTGCCAGGGCCTGCACCAAAGCTATTGGTGTTTGAACAAAAAGTATAGTATGAAATTCCATAAAGGACTTGGTCAGAGAGAAAATGACAGTGACCAGTAAAAAAAAATGGAAGGTTCCTGTTCTGAATCCCCACAGAATCAAGGAGTTGGAAAGGTTTACAGAAATTCCTCTAATCCAGTGTTTCACATTGATACTGAATAGAAGACAAAAAATTAATAATAAATTTATCATTTCTAGTGTTGCAAAGTACTTTACAATATTATCTTATTTGATTCTCATAGCCCTAGGAGGTAGGTTCTATTACATCCCCATTTCACAGATAAGGAAAGTAAGGCACATCTGTGACTTGCCCTGAGTCTAGTAAGTGACTGAGACCAGATCTGATCCTCTAAGTTGAGTGTTTTATCCACCAAACCACCTACCTATCTAGTAAGGACAATTTAAGTTGGGCAGGAAGAAAATTTCAACATCACAATCTCTCTCTTCTATATTTCAAATGATATCTACTTGAGAATATTCATAAGTGAAACTAGGAGTACAAAACAAAGATAAAATGGAATAGATTAACCATGAGTTATATGGCAAACTTCTCATAATCAATGGTGGGGCTACTTTTGAACATCTATTATCATAGTACTAGATGTGCTTATTTTATTTTTTTGTTATCATCCTTTCATATTCAACTCACTCCCTTGCCCTCTGTCTATGTGTACTCCTATGCATACTTCTAACCACTCTAATAATGAGAAAGGTTTTTAGGAGTTACAAGTATAATTTCCACATGTAGGAATGTAAACAGTTTAACTTTCTTGAATCCCTTGTGATTTCTTTTTCCCGTTTACCTTTCTATGCTTCTTTTGAGTCTTGTATTTATTTGAAAGTTCAATGTTCTATTTAGCTCTGGTCTTTTCCTCAAATCCTTTATTTTTCTGAATATCTATTTTTAGCCCTGAAGGATTATGCTCGATATGTGATTCTTGAATATTATCCTAGGTCTTTTGCCTTCTGGAATGTTGTATTCCAATCTTCTAATCCTTTAATGTAGAAACTGCTAAATCTTGTATTATCCTGACTATGGCTCCATGATACTTACATTTTTTTTATTTTTTAAATATATTTAGAGATAGTTTTCATCATTTACCCTTACAAAACTTTGTGTTCCAAATTTTTCTCCCTCCCTTTCCCTCACCCCCTTCCCTAAACAGCAAATAATTCAATATATGTTAAACATATGCAATTTTATATGTATTTTCACATTTAGCATGTTGCACAAGAAAAATCAGATCAAAAAGGGAAAAAAGCAAACAACACAAAAGGTGAAAATACTATGTTGTGATCCACATTTAGTGCCCATAGTTCTCTCTCTGGATGCAGATGGCTCTCTCAAACACAAAGTCTATTAGAATTGACTTGAATCACCTTGTTGTTGAAAAGAGCCACATCTGTCAGATCTGTCTGAGCTGATCATCATATAATCTTCTTGTTGTGTACAATGTTCTCTTTGTTCTACTCATTTCACTTAGTTCATATAAATGTCTCCAGGTTTTTATGAAATCATCGTATTGATCATTTCTTATAGAACAATAATATTCCATAGCATCGTATATCATAACTTATTCAGTCATTCCCCAACTGATGGGCATCTACTCAGTTTCCAGTTCCTTGCCACCACAAAAAGGACTGCTACAAATATTTTTGCACATATGAGCCTCTTTCCCTTTTTTATAAGCTCTTTGGGATACAGGTTGGTAGAGACTCTGCTGGATCAAAGAATATCCACAGATTGATAGCCCTTTGGGCATAGTTCCAAATTCACTTGCAGTATTTTCAACTTGACCTAGGAGGTCTGGAATTTGGTTGTAATATTCCTGGAAGTTTTCTTCTTGGGATCTTTTTCAATAGATGATCATTATAATCTTCCAAATTTGATTTTACCCTCTAGTCCTGGAATATCAGGTCAGTTTTCCTTGATAATTTCTTGAAAAATGATGTGTAGCAACATAACATTTTCATGCTCTCTATTGATGTTTGCTTGCATTGTGTTTCCTTTCTCTGATTTTCTTTTTTTTCTTGTAGATAGGATTTTTCTTGCACAACTTGTCAAGTATTTTAACATTATTAACATGTAGTAGACTTCCTGCTATCTAGAGGAGGGGAGGGGACTGGGGGTAAAATTTGTAACGGAAAGCTTTGTAAAGATCAATGCTGAGGAACTACCCATACATATGTTATACAAATAAAAAGCTTTAATAAAAAAAAGAATGAAACACAAAAATTAACCATGTTAAAAAAATTTAAAAAGAAAAATTAAAAAAAAGAAAAATGATGTGTAGGCTCTTTTTTTTTAATGGCTTAAGGTAATCTAATAATTCTTAAATGACCTCTCCTGGATCTATTTTCCAGGTCAGTTGTTTTTCCAAAGAGATGTTTCACATTTTTTTTCTTTTTTGGATTTTGCTTTATTGTTTCTTAATGTTTAAGGGAATCATTAGCTTTTAATTGACAAATTTTAATTTTTAAGGATTTATTTTCTTTTGCAATCTTTTGTACCTCTTTCCTTATTTGATCAATTCTGCTTTTTAAGATATTCTTCTCTTCATTGGATTTTGTGCTTCTTTTATCATTTGGCCTATTTTGTTTTTAAAGTATTGTTTTCCTCAATATTTTTATGCCTCCTTTACAAAGCTGCTGACTTTTTAAAAATGATTTTCTTATATCACTCAATTTCTCTTTTCAATTTTTCCTCTACCTCATTTGATTTCTAAAATCCTTTTGACCATGACTTGACCATTTCATATTTTTCTTCGAGACTTTTGATGGAGCAGTTTTGATTGTAGTTGTCTTCTTCTGAATTTGTGTTTTGATCCTCCCAGTTATCATAGTAACTTTCTATATTCATTATCTTTTTTTCTGCTATTTGCTCATTTTTTTCCAACCTACTTCTTGACTTTTAACTCTGTTAAAGTGGGACTACACTTCTGATATGGCTGGGCCACTTTTTCAACATCAGGTTTTTTTATGTAGCTGTTTTTGTTTATTTTGCTGAGACAATTGGGGTTAAGTGACTTGCCCAGGGTCATACAACTAGGAAGTATTAAGTATCTGAGGCCAGATTTGAACTCAGTTCCTCCTGACTTCAGGGCTGGCGCTCTATCCACTGCCTCACCTAGCTGTTCCTGTGCATCTGTTTTTAGAGATAATTTGTAAGTTTTTTATTTTTCTGAGATGACATGGTCTAAGAAGAGGTATGTCTACTAATCTCTTGGCCTGTGCTCTAGTCTGTGAATGACCACAAGCAATCTTTTCTGGTCCATTCTCACTGGTACTGAAGAGTGCAATAGCCCAGTTCCATGTCCAGTCTCACTTCTAACACCAATTAATGTGAAGTAGATCAAACTGTTCTCTAACCTGTGGATGGCTGGAGCTGAACAGAAGAGGCTATGGACTGGAGAGTCAGGAATCAAGAAGAAATTTAATATCAACTGAGGGAAATGGTTTGCAAGCAAGGGAGAAATTAGACATATGTTCTAAGGCCTGCCCCTAGTAGGGACGACTTGCTTTAGTGTGGTTAAACCTTGATTCTTATACCAATGGTTACACAGTGAGTTGTAGCCCTAGCAATGAAAGGTAACAATAATAATGTGACAAGTTTGATTTATAGCAGGGCTTGGTGACCAGAATTTTTCTGAGTTTGTTCAGCATTTGTCTGAGCTCAGAATGCTGGTCAAAACAATATAATAATTATGTGATTTTTATGAGATCATCTGGAGGTGAGAACAAAGAACTGTTGTTATGTCAAGCTCAGGACACAGCTCACTCAGTGGGCCTTGGCTCTGGAAAACTGTCCCTTGATATCTTAACAACATTAAGTAATGTTTTGTTTATCTTTATTAATATGCTTGGTCTTCTGTTCCCTATTGGAATGGAAAATTGAAAGATATTTAGTAAATATCCACCATGTGCAAACCATGTGGTTTTCATCCTACAGGATCCAGAAAAATCTCAGACATATATTAGATGATAAAAATGAGCATAACATCTGTTTCCTTACACCTCATCGTCCAAATGAGGCTTGTGTATTCAATAATGTTTAACCCAACCCAAAGCTAATGCCTTCCAATTGCATATATTTAACCTATATCAGAGTGCTGGATATTTTGGGGAGAGAAGAAGTAGAAAAGGGAAGGACAAAAATTTGGAACACAAAGTTTTGCAGAAATGAATGTTGAAAATTATCTTTATTATGTATTTGGAAAAATAAAATACCATTGAAAAAATATTTGCCTCTCTTCTATCCCCCTAAAAAACCCCAATTCCTTCTATAAGAGGTTTGCTTTAACTTTCTTATCCACAATCACTTACAGTTGTGTTTGCTCTTGGAAGTAAGATGTACAAAAAACCTCCTCCTGAAGGAAACATAGTTGTTAAAGTCTGCAAATGTATCTCGGTAAGTCAGTGAATCTTTAATCTTTTATTTTAAGCCAGAGAGAAATTCAGGAAACATTTAACTTAGAGAGCTATATACATTAATGTATATGACTTCGTGGGTCTGTTCTATTACAGCCTACTCTCCAAGTTTAGATTATCATTCTAGTTGTGCTTAGCCATCTTCAAAATGGCATCTTTTTATTAAAATCCTAATTAGACAAAGAGTACTTTTTAGAGACTAAGGAGCACAAAAACTGAGCTATTAAGGACTCTGAAATTCTGTGATTAATGGTAATTGATTTGTCTCAAAAATTCAGAGGTGAAGTAGATGAAGGTGGATTTACTTGGAAGAAGATTGGTCTCCCTTTTTCCTCTTTTTCTGATCTTCTCTTGGCTCTTCCCTAGTTTGCTGTTTTAAATCGTCTAAAGAACCGTTCCAGTGAAATTCCAAAGAGAGAGCATTGGCTGGACTGGGCAGAGGAAAAGTACCCGGTGAGTCAGTGTTGTAGAGATGAATTGTCTGCTCAGTGGTAAGGACCATGTGCTGGCAGGTGAAAGACTGACAACTTTTCCTTTGCCCTTGGCCCCTAGAGGCCATTTCCTACTGTGGGCTCCTTCAGCTGACATAATTTTCTATGCTTCCAATTTCCTCACATTGCTGGACCTAATTCCTGATATTAACAAGTTGTGACAAATGCAGAAGGCAAGCTCTGTTTTGGAGAAGACTTGGGCTACCTGACCTGGGAGAGATTCCATAGCCTCATTCATTCACTCACCTATTCATCAGAATCTCGTTGTCTTTCTGATCTCCAATCTAAATCCATCTTGCTGATTTGAACCTTTCCCCCTTCAGTCATCTCTGAACCAATCTGTTTTCTTACTGCTTTCTGCACTTTTTGTTCTTTTGATGAATGATTCAAGTATTAGTAGATTTTTTTTTGCAAATTAAGGAAGTTCCATCTTTTCCTTCCTACAGCCACAGCTCATCTTGGAAGTCAAGGCACTGACCCGTGTGCTATTCCTTTATATTCCACTACCAATGTTTTGGGCTCTTTTGGATCAGCAGGTAAAAAAAAAGATTTCTTAATAAAAATTTTGGGCTGTGCCCTTCCTAAGTTTCTTTCTTTCAATAAAATATCTCATGAAACCCTTTCTGTTCTCTAGGGCTCTCGGTGGACTTTGCAAGCAACTAGAATGAATGGTAATGTGGTGAGTAGAAGTGATTTTGCCATGTAAATTACTCTCTTGCTCTGTATCAGGGGAGTTGATTTCTTTGCCAAATGATAATTGTGTATTTGCATTTATTTTCCTATCAATTTTTGGAGTAGACTCTGATTTCTTTGATATGAAGCATGCTTTTGAATTTCCATCTACTGGGGAAAATTGGCAAGTTAGTCTTTTAACTAATTAGTCTTAGGACTAACTTATAAGATGTCTTATGACTAACTGACAAATTAGTCTGAAAGCTGATCATATGAAGGTTGATTCTTATTTGTAAAATGTAGATGATCTATACTATCCCTTCAACCTCTGGATCTACAATTTTAAGTAACTTGCCTAGGTCACACAAATCATGCTGGATTTGACTCCAAGCTGTCTACTATTTCACACTGCCTTTTGTGTATTCTTCCTCCTATGTATCATTATTTTAATATAATCCATCCATCAGATGGATAGCTAGGTGGCTCAATGTATAAAATACTGAATCAGGAAGATCTCTGTTCAAAACTGGGCTCAGACATTTACTAGCTGTGTGCTCCTGGATAAGTCATTTAACCTGTTTGCCTTAATCCATGGAAGAGAAAAAATGGCAAACTACTTCAGTATCCTTGCCAAGAAAACCAACTGACAGTTGCTATTGTCCATAGGGTTACCAAGAGTTGGGCACAACTGATTTCTGTAAGGCAGAGTGCTACTGTAACTAATCATCTTTTTTTTTTTTTTCACAAAAGCCTCTGAGATAAATGGTGTGAAGTATTATTGTTCCCTCCATTTTATAGATGAGGAATATTTATCTAGTAATACATTGAGATTAGTTTGCCTTAATTTTTCTGCCGTCTCTTATTTATGAATTTCAAGACCATTTATTCATGTTTTTCCTTTTCATGTTTCAGGGATTTTTCGTGTTTCAGCCCGACCAGATACAGGTGGGATCCCTCCCCATAATCATGCCTCCTCCTAATCTTCTTGCCACCCCTTCCCAATTCAGCAGCTAGATAGTGTTCGTGCTTTCTCCTTTAAGACAAGGAGGTCATAGGCTTGGGGAAAATATTCTTTTTGATCCACCTTTCCAAACTACCTCCCATATACAAGTGAAATGAATATTAAGACTCCGGATACAGCACAGGGGTTTGACTTAATACTGTTTCAAAGTGGATGCAATAATATTTTGTAGACGCTTCATATGCAAAGTAGGTTTTATGTATTTATATCCTTTAGTTCTACTTCTTACCATTTATATTTCAATCCAATTTCATTTTCCCTAAGGCTATGCAATTGAGGCATTTGTGAGTAATGGGCAAATCCATAAGCAATCATTTTTGTACCTGCTCTACATAAAAGTAGCTTGAAAAGATTGGCCCTAGATTTAAAATCAGACAAACTAAATGAGAGTTTGAGAGAGAGTAGGTGGTTAGCAAGCAAAGGATATTATCAAGGACTTATAAATGAAGGGATTCAGGAACTGGATGTGAAGAATTTGGGAGGTAGACTCTGAAGGTTTAAATACTCAAGGCAGTGGAGGGATGTGTGAAGTAATCTGCCTTTCCTTACTATTTTTGAAATCTAGATTTTCATTAACACTTCCCTTAGCTCGCTCTTCTGTTATACAATAAACTAACTCTCAGTCACTGATGACTCATGCACTGTTCTGAATGCGTCTTTTTTTTTTTTTTTTGGATGCTCTCTCCCTTCATGATTCCATCAAAACAGGGTTTGAATTATTCTCTATTCAGATGAATCCCAAATCTGTATATTTAGTCTCTCTCCTGAACTCCACTCATACAACTCCATCTATCTCTTGGACATTTCAGGCTGTATAATTTAAAGCCAATATGCCCATAACAAACCTCAGCTTTCCCTCCAAACTTTTCTCAGTTTTCCTATAACTGCCTATGGCAATACTATCCTCCCAGTCACCCAGACTCAGTGGCACCCTTGATTTTCACTGTTTCAGCCCACATACTCAATTGTATTGATAATTTCCTCTTTCACATACCCTTCTTTTGACTCAGGGCCTCATCACCTCCCAGCTGAGCTATCAAAAATCTTTAATATACCTAATTAATTATGTTATTTCCTTTAATAGACCATAAAGTCAGGGGATACTTTTTTTTAAATAATAATACCAACAAGTAGCTTAATACATGGCACATGCTAGTCACTTAACAAATGCATATGGGCTGATTAACTGAAAATATGATGGTAACTGAAAGTGCAAACCTTTGGAAATTAGTGGGAAATAGGGTGCCAGCTCTAAACTGAAAAAGGATTCTGCATGTCTTAAAGGTCATATGGAGTAAGGATGCCTTCACAGAGGGTCTTAGAGCAAGCCTGGGAATGCTATCCGTCTTAACAGCTGGAGTATTTCTTATAAGTTATTGTCTCTGTTGTGATGTTAGTAACTAGAATTCCTTACATGGCATTACAGGTGCTGAATCCCTTTCTGGTGCTTATCTTCATCCCTTTGTTTGACCTGGGTATCTATCCTCTGGTCAAGATGTGTGGAATCAACTTAACGTAAGTCATTGCTGCATCTGTTCCCACTGGACATACTCTCTCTCTTTATCGAATTCTGAGATGTTGATGTTGATAATATTTATCTAGTGATACATTGAGATTAGTTTGCCTTAATTTTTCTGCTGTCTCTTATTTATGAATTTCAAGACCATTTTGTAAATTCCTACAAAATTAAAACTGATCTCTATAATGTTCTTTTTTTCCAGTTCCATATATAATTATGCTTTTAATTCAGGCTTTATGGTGATGAAATCCCTTGCCTTTTTTAATGAGAATATAGTGAGAGTTAAGAACCAGCTTCTTTTGCATTATGTTTATATGAGATAATGTTTGTAAAGGACTTAGCATAATGCCTGGCACATAGTAGGTGCTTAATAAATACTGTTTTCTTTTTCATTTCCTCTTCTAAGAAATTTAGAATGTTTGGTGACATAATTTGAATTTGATTAGACCCATTCCTTATTGTAAAGGTGAATCAGATGGATGGAGAGAGTAGTCAATCTTTTTGCCTTTGTTAGACTATCTCAATCCAAATCTACACATAGATGAATGTTTCTCTTGTTGCAAAAGTCATTTCATAGTTTCCTCTCATTTTCTGTTTAGTAGGGACATCTTGAAATAGTCCTTTGTCCCATGCATTTTGTTCTTCCCTTATGCAGATCTATTAGGAAAATGGCAACTGGTATGGTCCTGGTATCCCTAGCATTTGCAATTGCAGCTACTGTTGAGATCAAGATAAATGTGAGTACAAACCTAAGATTCAAATACATATGAGCTCTAACACAAATTAAAAATGCCTCACTGAATATTCATTCTGCTTACTTAGAATATCCACCATAAAAAAAAGAAATTTTTTTTAAAATGAATTTTACTTGCTTTTATAATTTGCCCCTTCTTGTGCCTGCTCCACCATGAATAAAAATGAAAAATAAAGCCTTCATCATAAACATGCATATTCCACGAACACAAATTCCCATATTGGTAATGCTCCAAAATATTTCTTTGTTTTCTTCATCTCTAGTGAAATGTTTCATTTCTAGTTTTTTGGATTCATGATTTATCATTGCATCAGTTCTTTCTTTTTTTTTATTAAAAGCTTTTTATTTACAGAACATATGAGTGATTTTTTTACATTGACCTTTGCAAAACTTTTTTTTTGTTCCAAGCTTTTCCCCTCCTTCTCCCCACCCCCAACCCTAAATGACAGGTAATCTAATACTGCATCAATTCTTTCAAAGTTTTTGTCTATAATGTTGTCTATAACAATAGCAAATTTTATTCATGATTTTATTAGTGTAGAAGAATCTTTTACTAATACAAATTATTTACATTTTAGTAGTTGATTTTTAGGAATTTTTGTAGCCTAAGTTTCATCATCTAGTAACCAAATTCCTAGTAATAATAATAATAATAATAATAGGTTGTTTCTTGGATAACAAATACATTGGTTTTTCACTGAGATCATAATCAAAGGCTCTCCAGCTTAATGGAACCTATCAGAATTTGTACTTTCTATCATTACTTTGAGAACCAAAGGTCACTTACATATATCAGGAAGCATCAGAATCATTTACTTTATACAGACTGTCCCCAGAGAAGCTTTAATGGCTTAAAATTGAACTAAAACTTTTGGAACAAACTTATAAAGTTTTGACAGTATATGAATTGGCACTTATCTCCATTTTACAAAGGAAAACTGAGGCTCAAAGATGCTAGATGGTTTTCACAAGGTGAGAGAGCTAGTAATTGTAACCTTACCTGAGATGAGACTTGAGCCCAGGTCTGTCAATCATTTCAGAATGCTGCCTACTAAGGTTTAAGTGACTTACCCAGGGTAAAATAACTAGTAAATTAGATTTGAAGTCAGGTCCTCCTAACTCCAGGGTCAGTGTTCTAGCCACTGTACCACTGCCCCTGATGTTTATGATTCTCATATGTTGCTTATTGTTCTTAGGAATTGAGCCCACATCAGCCAGGAGGCAAAGAAATTTACCTGAGAATTGTGAATCTGGCAGATGATGAAGTGAAAATTGCATTAATGGATTATCAGAACAACTCTCTGTTTTCAGAGGCCATCATGCCCTTCCAGGTGATGGGGGAGATGGAACCAGGATGGTATGGGATCACACTTGCATGGTATCTGCAATTATCAGCATGGCTATTTAGAATAGCCCAACCAAAAATCTCGGACTGTTTCCTAATCGCTTCCAAAAATAAGAGTTCTTAATCATGGGTCTGTGAATACAAATGGAGAACTATTTCAATATAATTGATTTTCTTTATAATCCTATGGATTTTATGTGTTTAAAAACATTATTTTGAGAAGGAAAAGGTCCATAAATTTTACCAGACTGTCAAAGGGCTCCATAATACAAAATAGGTGAGGAACTCTTGATCTATTCACATTTGACAATAAAGATTGCTATCTATATTGTAACTTCATTCATATCTATAATGATAGTGAGCATTTCTGAGTCTCCATTGCCCTCACTCCTTGTGGAATTGTGATGCTCATGAAAGTAGCAAAGAGACTATTTGATAACTACCTAGGATCATAGATTTAGAGCTGAAAGAGATCTTAGAGATCATCTGGTGATCTCTGGATTCCACTGCCAAACTTCCTCATATACAAATAAGGAAAATGAGACCCAGAAAAGTTATGTTATTTGACCAAAGTTGCGCAGGTTCAAAACTATGATGTTCAGCTTTGCAGTGAAGACTCATATCCTGCACACTTTTTATGTCTTTCTGCAGCAAACAGACCATTCCAAAATGCTCCTGACCACAGAGAGCCAGAGTTTTTACTTCCAGCTACACTTTCACAATACATCTGTCACCAATGAACACATCCTGGAAGAGAAGAACAGATACAGCTTGGTCATTCATGCAGATCAAAGGGGAGTTTCCAGCATCCTGGTGAGTGTTGGGATGGTCCTTAATGGTATCATTGGTATACCCAGTGAAGTGATGGGCGTTAATAGGGCAGAATGGTCTTTGTGATTGTTATCAAGGAAGCCACTGCTCTTCTGGTATAAATAATTGATTGATGGCTAAATCTAAAGAATTTTTTTATTTTTTTATTAATACTTTTTATTTGCAAAACACATGAATGGGTAATTCCTAAACATTAGCTCCTACAAAGCTTTCTGTTACAAATTTTTCCCCCCTACTCCCCACCCCTCCCCTAGATGGCAGGATATCCACTACATGATAATTATGTTAGAATACTTAAGAAATCGAATATATGTATAATTATTGCCACACATCATTTTTTTTTGTGCAGGAGAAATCGTATCTACAAGAAAGAATAATCAGATAAAGGAAATACAATGCAAGCAAACCTCAATAGAGAACATGAAAATGTTATGTTGTGGTCCACATTTCACATCCCTCTCTCTGGTTGTATATGGCTCTCTTCACTGAACAATTGGAACTGGTTTGAAGCATTTTATTGTTGAAGAGAGTCATGTCCATTAGAACTGATCCTCATATAGTATTGTTGTTGCCGTGAATAATGATCTCCTGGTTCTGCTCACTTCACTGAGCATCAGTTCATGCAAGTCTCTCCAGGCCTCTCTGAAATCATCCTGCTGGTCGTTTCTCATAGAACAATAATATTCCATAACATTCATATACCATAATTTATTCAGCCAGTCTCCAATTGATGGGCATCCATTCAGTTTCCAGTTTCTAGCCACTACAAAAAGAGCTGCCACAAACATTCTTGCAAATGTGGGTCCCTTTCCCTCCTCTAAGATCTCTTTGGGATATAGGCCCAATAGAAACACTGCTGGGTCAAAAGGTATGCATAGTTTGATAACTTTTGGGGCATAGTTCCAAATTGCTCTTCAGAATGGTTGGATCCGTTCACAGCTCCACCAACAATGCATCAGTGTCCCAGTCTTCCCACATCCCCTCCAACATTCATCGTTATCTTTTCCTGTCATTTTAGCCAATCTGACAGGTGTGGAGTGGTACCTCAGAGTTGTCTTAATTTGCATTTCTCTGATCAATAGTGATTTGGAGCACCTTTTCATATGATTATAAATAATTTTAATTTCATCATCTGAAAATTGTCTCTTCATATCCTTTGACCATTTATCAATTGGAGAATGGCTTGAATTCTTATAAATATGAGACAATTCTCTATATATCTTAGGGATGAGACCTTTATCAGAACCCTTAAATGTAAAGATGTAAATCTAAAGAATTAAAAGGAATTGTTTTTACTCTGAATTTAATGACCCACACCCCTTGCTGTGGGCCCTCCATACCTCCCCCCTCGCCCCTCCCCTAAAAGAGAGAAAAAACTGCATCACATATTTCCATATACAATGTAGAATACAGAAAAGGATTATCTATAAAAATGCAAGTTTCCACTACATACAGCTTGCTTTTCTTAAAGAGTATATAATATATTCAATGTTATTTTTAAAGCTGATCTGCTTATCTATGTTTACTTTTGAACTTCCATTCTAATCTCTCAAATTAAAAAAATGCAATACTTACATTTTTGGACATGGAAAATGTCCAAGAGTATGTTTTATTCCTTACATAAAGTTTATCACTCTATTAGGTTAAATTTCATTTATTCATGATTCGGAAGATTTTTTTCTTCCTTTGAGAATTGCCTTTTTAACATTAAGTGCTCATGGGTAGGCAGAGCGAATATAATAAAAATGACAATACTACCCAAACTAATCTACTTATTTAGTGCCATACCAATCAAACTCCCAAGAAATTATTTTACAGATCTAGAAAAAATAGTAGCAAAGTTCATTTGGAAGAATAAAAGGTCAAGGATTTCAAGGGGATTAATGAAAAAAAAGGCAGATGAAGGTGGCCTTGCTGTACCAGATCTAAAACTATATTATAAAGCAGCGGTCATCAAAACCATTTGGTACTGGCTAAGAAATAGAGCAGTCGATCAGTGGCATAGGATAGGCTATCAGGATAATCTAGGCAATAACTTTAACAATTTAGTGTTTGATAAACCCAAAGATCCCAGCTTTTGGGATAAGTACTCACTATTGGGCAAAAATTGCTGGGAAAATTGGAAACTAGTGTGGAAGAAGTTAGGGCTTGACCCACATCTAACACCCCATACCAAGATAAGATCTAAATGGGTTCATGATCTAGATATAGTGATATTGTAAGCAAATTAGAGGAACATAGTATAGTTTACCTCTCAGACCTGTGGAGATGGAATAAATTTATGTCCAAAGAAGATCTGGAACTCCTAATTGAACATCAGATGGATAATTTTGATTATATTAAGTTAAAAAGTTTCTGTACAAATAAAACTAATGCAGACAAGATTAGGAAGGAAGCATCAGATTGGGAAATCATCTTTACTTTTAATGGTTCTGATAAAGGCCTCATTTCTAAAATATATAGAGAATTGTCTCACATATATAAGAATTCAAGCCACCCTTCAATAGATAAGTGGTCAAGGGATATGAACAGACAATTTTCAGATGATGAAATTAAAACCATCTCCAGTCATATGAAAAGTTGCTCCAAATCACTATTGATCAGAGAAATGCAAATTAAGACAACTCTGAGGTACCACTACACACCTGTCAGATTGGCTAAAATGACAGGTAAAGATAACGAATGTTGGAGGGGATTTGGGAAAACTGGGACACTAATACATTGTTGGTGGAACTGTGAATGGATCCAACCATTCTGGAGAGCAATTTGGAGCTATGCTCAAAAAGTCATCAAACAGTGCATACCCTTTGACCCAGCAGTGTTTCTATTGGGCCTATATACCAAAGAGATCTTAGAGGAGGGAAAGGGCCCCACATGTGCAAGAATGTTTGTGGCAGTCCTTTTTGTAGTGGCTAGAAACTGGAAACTGAAGGGATGCCCATCAATTGGAAAATGGCTGAATAAATTATGGTATATGAATGTTATGGAATATTATTGTTCTGTAAGAAACGACCAGCAGGATGATTTCAGAGAGGCCTGGAGAGACTTTCATGAACTGATGCTGAGTGAAATGAGCAGAACCAGGAGATCATTATACACAGCAACAACAATATTACATGATGATCAATTCTGATGGACCTGGCTCTCTGCAACAAAGAATTGTCTCAAACCAGTTCCAATTGTTCACTGAAGAAGACCATATACACCCAGAGAGAGGGAAATGAAATATGGACCACAACGTAACATTTTCATGATCTCTATTGAGGTTTGCTTGCATTGTGTTTCCTTTCTCTGATTTTCTTTTTTTTCTTGTAGATAGGATTTTTCTTGCATAACTTGTCAACTATTATTACATTATTAACATGTAGTGGACTTCCTGCCATCTAGGGGAGGGGAGGGGACTGGGGGTAAAATTTGTAATGGAAAGCTTTGTAAAGATCAATGCTGGGGAACTACCCATAGGTAGTTACATAGGTTATACATAGGTTATACAAATAAAAAGCTTTAATAAAAAAAGAGAGAGAATTGCCTTTTTATATGCTTTGATGATTTTCTAATTCATTTTGATTTTCTTGTGTTGTAGATGAAGGACATGGTAACCTCAACAGTCAGTGGAATGGCAGCTGTGAGGTACAAATCACTGCGCATTCCTGGGGTTCTCTTTCCCCACTGGTTCATGATATAGGTTTGATCTGTGATCCTGTAGATTGAGAGACCTCTGCTCGTGTTAATTAGAGATTCATTGTAATCGCCTAGAATGATCAGGTCAACAAAGCACAGCAGAAAGGCAGGTTGATTTTGATGGGATTAGGGCATGACCCAAATTCTTCACAGTCCTGGATCCTTTGGATTAAATATCTCCTGCTTGTATTTATCATTTCCCTCTTGCTCTGTGCTTTGAAAAATAGAGAATTAGGTCAGGAATTGTTAACCTTTTTTGGTATCATGAACTCATTGGCAGTCTAAAACGTATTAACTCTTTCTCAGAAACATGTTTTTTAATTAATAATATAAAATAGAACTATAAGGAAAACCAATTCTGTGGAAAATGCATTTATCAGAACATTTAAAAACAAAATAACAAGCGCATGGACCCCAGGTTAAGAACTTCTGTAGTAGGGAATTCTTTTCAGAGGTTTGTCTGTTTCTATTCTAACAACCTTATCCTGTCTCTCAGGTTTATTAACACCTTGGATAAAGATGTTAACCTCACCTTAAGCAGAGATGTCTTCCTCAGTGTTGGTGAAGACCATGGTATCTCTGCTTACAAAACAGTGGAAAGAGGAAAGTAAGAACTTTACTTTTTTGGAAATTACTTTAATAAGATGTTCTCAAATGTTTGTAATGTTCATAGGTAAAAGACTGAGGCATATCTGGAGTAATCAGGTAGGAAAGAGGATATCTTTGCATATATTTTGAAAATAAAAAAACTATTATTTAAAAAAATTCTAGATCAAGATGCTAAAGTATAGTTATTTTTCACATAAAAAGCACTTAAACCACATTACTTTTTGCTTTTATTGCATTATTATTTAAATCATCTTGAGAGAGAGAGAGCAAAGTCTAGTTTTCTCAGAATAGGAAGTAACTTTTTGAGGCACAGTGTGGCTTTGGGTTTGAGATCCCTCTTTTGCTCTTTTTCCAGATACCATCATGTGCAATGTAGGACACAAGACAAGGATTTCTCCTTAAACCTGGGGTTACTTGATTTTGGTGCAGCATACACAATTGTTATTATTAATGTAGGTAGCTCTTTCCCTTCTTGTTTCTTTCTTTCTTTTTTTTTAAACCCCTTTTCATTTCTTTCCCCCTTACCTTCACTTTCTTTCACCTAAGGAGTCTGCTTGGAAGTAGATGTAAGTAAATGAGGAAAGATGAGATTTTATTCATTGGGTAAGACATTAATTTCCTGCTTACTGAGGTTTCTGATTCTGGGAATTTAAAGAATTATGGCATTTTGTGGTTCTAAGTAGTGTGAAGACTATAAATCAAAATTTACCTTCATTCTTCATATTCACATAAGACAATTTGCTCCAGCCTCAACATGGCCCCTAGAAATAATATCATTATCTAGGATCTGTTTGGTTAGGTTGCTGATCCCTAAAAGTGACTTGAGCTGAAGGACTCACTTCACTTGGTTCCTTGAAGCCTTTGGACAGTTAGGAAATCATTGAAATACTTATTTTGAAGTATAAGAAATTAAGCATCTGTCTAACATTGCAAAAAGATCAATTTAGTTTTGGACCACTCAAAGCTCTTATCATGGAGGACTGGGCAAATTGTGTATATGTGAGAAAAGGTGTGTCCTTGATTTCTAATATAAATTTCAATCTGATCCTTATTGTTTCTGACCTATTAGATGATAGTCAAAGAGTAGAGATTGAAGATCATCTTGAAAATATTAAGTTGAAAAGAGTGAAAATCAAGAGATACTGTTAATATAACTGGTTGAAAAGATACCTACATCTCTGGTACTACTGGTAAATCTCCTTTCTCTCCTGCTTAGAGTTCTGATCAAGGTCTCCAGGCATGGAAAACTGAAGATATTCCTTCCAATCAACTATCTATTGCATGGCAGTTGCCACAGTACATATTAGCTACTGCAGGCGAGGTTATGTTTTCTATCACAGGGCTTGAGTTCTCCTATGCTCAGGTAATATTTTTTTCTTTTCATATTTTCTTTTTATGTTGAATTAAGAAATACCAAATCATATGGGAATTTCGATATACATAGTAAAAAATGAGATTATACATGAAACTGCAGATCTTTATTATGATGTACACCTTACTTTTCTTTTCAAGTTTATAATAAGTCAGCTTCCATAGCTTCCTCTAAATCCCAGCTAAAATTTCATCTTCTAAAGGAAGCCTTTCCCAATCTTTCTTCATCCTAGTGCCTTCCCTCTGTTGATTATTTTCTTTGTATGTTTTCATGTAGTCTTCTATAATAGATTGTGAGCTCCTTGAGAGTAGGGACTACTTTTTGCCTTTCTTTGTATCCCCAGGGCTTAGCAAAATGCCTGGCAGGCACTTAATAAATGTTTATTGACTGATTGACCAGCTTTCAAAGCTGTCTCAGGTAAGGCTTTACAGAGGTAGGGAAGTCTAAGTTCACATTCCTTGTTTCCATGATACTGTCTATCTATCTCATTCTCTGCTGTCCCACTTTCCTTTTACCTTCAATCTCTCCTAACATCCTATCTTCTGAATATGTGATCAAAATATTTAAACTTCAGATTCAGTATTTGACTTTCCAATAAATAGCATGAATTGATTCTTTTTAAGTATTGTCTGATTTAATATTCTTGCTGTCCAAAGATCTCCTCTAGCACCACAATTCAAAAGTGTCAATTCTGTGGCACTCATCTTTTCTTGTAATCCAACTTATATAGCCATATATAACTATTGGAAAACCTATAGCTTTGATTATATCAACCTTTTCCACTAAGGTGATATCTCTGCTTTTTAATATGCTGTCCAGATTTGCTGTAGCTTAGGCTGCCATCACCATCTGTAGTAATCTTTGAGCATAATTCAGGGAACTATTAATTTGAATTTTTGAGTTTCTCTAACAATCTAGAGGACATAGGCCAAGGGCCTTCTTCCTCTTAGACTTAGATTCCTAACCTATGACAATGGTAGAATGGCAGCTTGGCTCCAAGTGACCCTTTATAAACAAGCAACTCATGTACTATGTTTTCAAAGGAAGACATAGTACTCAAGCTCATATGATAGCTAATTTTAGTGGGTACTATTTTATTTTAAAGATTTATATCCTAAGAGAATATAAAGTTTTTCAAAGGCAAGGATAATTTGAATTTTGTTTTTATGTATTTACAACTTAACATGGTATCTTACATAATTAAAAAATCCTTAGTGAGTGGGAAGTGAGTAGGGGAGGGAAACTTCTTGGGGAAAATTAGGGATGCTTAGAGAAACTCTGTTTACAAGCTTCTTTGTGTCCTCTTTAGGCTCCCCTCAGCATGAAGGCAGTGTTACAAGCAGCCTGGCTCCTGACAGTGGCCATGGGGAATGTCATTGTACTTATTGTGGCACAGACCAGTGCTTTGGTACAGGTATGGGTCCTATCATGATACCTAGTCACATGCATTACCCCAGGCACTTCTGGTGCAAAGCAAGGTAGCTGCATGGCTGCTTCTGAAAAGTGGACATTTGGGGCTATGGCTGTCATTGGAAGTGAACAATGACTCCTGCGGGTATAGATGAGAACAAGCAAGGTAGCTAGAGAAAAGGATGAAATCAAGCTAGAAGACAATTAAGAACATTTGAAACTAGTTATTTTTTTAAATGATCTAAGCTGATGCCAGAGAATACTCAGAATTGCATAATTATTCTGTCAAGAAGGGCAAGACAAGAATTGGGAAGGAGCTGTAGGGGCAAGGAAGCTATATGGAAGTTAGGTAGAGAGATGAGAGTCTCTCTCATACATCCACTGAAGTCCTACTCTGAAATTTCATCATGGTATGGAGGGAATCTTGAATTCTCAAGTATTATGCCAACAGTATAAACTTTTTATAAACTCTTGTCAGGTCCTACTGATCTGGGAAAGTTTTAAAAACAAACCTAGAAATGGCCTCCATGTCTGTTGTCCAGGTACCAACTTATTAAGTTCAGATATGCACATCACCAGTAGTTGGTCATGAGGTGGTAATTTTTTGTGGTGTCAGCAACTTGTTTAAACTATCTACTAAAGAGTTTAAAGGCTTCAATAGAAGCTCCTTTCATTTGTGTGAATCACAATGGTAAACAATATCCAGACAGAAGAAATCACAAATCTTTGAGGCATTGAATTATGACTATTTGAAAATGATTGGATCAGTGTAGAATTCAGAGTTAAAAAGAACTTTTCATTGTATTTTCAGGGAATCATGGTATGGCAGAAAGACTGTTGAATTTGAATTGAGGGATGCAGAAAGAAGAATGGGGCTAGGATAGAGTTTTCACTGTGATGGAAGCCTAATGACAACAACTTATTTCCTTTCTCCCATGCACATCTAATTATAGCTCTGATCCTTTGAGATCCTTGAGTGAGTAATACTGATAGATTCAGTGAGGTCAGAACCTCCTAGAGATCCCTTCTCACTTAATAAAAAATAATGGCAAGAGTAAATTTTTCTTACAGTACTCTCCCTTATTAATGTCCTATTCTGATATATCATTAAAGCATATAGGGGATCCTTTGGAATGATGAAGACTATGCCTGCAGAGCATGAACTCTGGTTTATTCTACCAAATTATTAAGTTTTTGATAAAGAATTATGGTGGACTATGTCAGTCATTCAAAGACTAACCCAGATAGGTTCAGGGACTAATCAGGCTGACTAAAGTGATGAATTTTTCATCAGCAACAACTCTAAAAGACTCTGATAAGTTATTAAAAGGTTGTTATCTACACCATTGATATCTACACCAGCAACCATAGATCCTTAACAGATTGAACTATATATAGTTTACAATTTGCAAAGCACTTTCCTCACTGTAATTCAGTGACACAGCAAATGTAAGTATTACACATGAGGAAAACAGTCTTAAGGGGAGATTTGTCCAGAGTTACCGAACTGGCAACTGAACTCCAGGTGTTCTGACATCAAGATATCCAGAGAAGGCAGATTTCATATCCTTCCACAGTCCCAGTACCATATATCATAGAAGGAAACAAAGATGTTTCTAATATTTAGCTAGCAAGTCCCATGCTGCAGTGTTAGCCTGGTTAGCTTAACTAGGAAAAGCTGGATTTACTATTTGTCCATTATAATAACAATTCCCTCCATTTTTGTATTCCCTGGAATATACCTTCACAAGAAATCCCTGTTCTGTAAGACTTTTGTATGACAATATAACAACTATACACATAATTCCCCAGTGAGCCCTGACATGTCTTTAAAAATTTTTTTTCTTTCTCTTCACAGTGGGCCGAATTTATCTTGTTTTCCTGTCTCCTGCTTATTGTTTGTTTTGTCTTTTCCATAATGGGCTACTACTATATCCCTGTGAAACCAGAAGATACTTATAGTCTTGAAAACACAGTGCCTTCCCACATCAAGGGAAACACGAGGGACCTGGCAACCAAGAAGACAAAACTCTGACTGCTCCCTTAGCTCTATTCCAAACTTTTATTTCCTTTATTTTTTTTACCTGCCCAAATCAGTCTAACTCATCCCTGGCCCTGACCCTAGCCTACCTGTATACTGAACATCCTTTCCACTGGGCTAGGTCAAAGAAGTAGTGCCTATTTCATCAGAGATGCTGATCTGCAGCTGTCTTTCATTCTCTCCCTCTGGGAGTACCAACCCTGGAACAATAGACTTGAGCAAGAAATCTAGCCACTCCATACCTCAGTCTCATCACCTATTCATGGAATTCATGGAGAGTTATACATTGTTTTGGTGAAGCTGGGATAGATGGTTACTACTTGTGTATCTAAAAGAATGTGAAGAAAACAATTCAGATGTTACTGTGTAACTGTTTGTATAACTGGGTTTAATTGACATTTTTCTATGTGTGAATGCACACTTGTTGAGGGAGAAGGGGAAATATGCACCAGTATTTGTCATTTGGACCACTGCCAAATGTTCTTGGTTCTCTTGTCTGGGTTTGGGTCATTTAACTTTGTTATGTCTAGAAAAAGGATTTTTGTCAATGCAACATGATTGCTTGAGCCTACGTAAACCAATTTATACTAATCAAGCTATATTAGATAACTGATCATTATGCAATTATTCTTATTATTCACAAAATCTATTAAGGATATTGCTACTAATAGCAGCTTATATTTTCATAGCACTTTACAGTTTATAACAACCTTATGTGGTATTAAATTAATAAATCAGAATGTTAATTAACTTGTAATGGGGGAGAAGAGCTTGAAAGAGACTAGAATCTTTCTATCCTAACATGAAAAGAGTAGGACATCTTTTTTCCAAGTATTGATATATAATGGAAACCATGTTAAAGATAAAAAATTTGCTTGATGTTCTTGGAGTCAGAGAAAGGGAAGTTAAATTGTATGAAAATTATGGGACAATGATTAGCCATCCTTTCTCCACATCACTGAACCATAATGTTCTAGACCATGCAATCTATTTGCTAATTGTCATCATTTTCAATATTCCATACTTTTCTATAGAGCCTCTTTAAATTATACCATCCCTTTCCCACTTGTCCTCATTCAGAATTGCTTTATAATTATGAAAATCTGTTTTACATGGATTCCTTCAGCAATTCAATTCCACAAATATTTGTTAAGCACATACTGTTTCTAGAGCATGCAATGTGATATAAATACAAAAAAAATCGCAGTTCCTGATTCCAAAAACTTTACAGCAAGTAGGAAGACAAGGTATGTAAAAACAATTTATACAATTAATCTTTTTTCTGAGTAATATTTTATTTCTTCTAATTACATGTAAAGATAGTTTTCAAAAGCATACAAACAAAAGATGAAGATAGTATGCTTTGATCCACATTCAATCTCCATAGTTCTTTCTCTGCATGTGAATGACATTTTCCATCCCAAGTGTATTGGAATTATCTTGGATCATCAAATTGCTGAAAAGAGCTAAATCTATCACAGTTGATCATAACATAATCTTGCTGTTAATGTGTATAAATAATGTCTCCTGGTTCTGCTCATTTCACTTAGCATCAGTTCATGTACATTCATTATTTCTTATAGAACTAGTAATATTCCATTACATTCATATAAAATAATTTATTCAGTTATTTCCCAATTGTTGGCCATCCATTCATTTTACAATTCCTTACCACCACAAAAAGTTGCAACAAATATTTTTGCACATATGGGTCCTTTCCCCTATTTTCTGTTTTCTTTGGGATATAGACCTGGTAGTGACACTGCTGGAACAATGTGTGTATAGTTTTATAGCCTTTTGGGTACAGTTACATATTTTGGTGAGATTAAGATTTTAAAATGAATGCATAAATTATAGGAAGGAGAGATCACTTCTAACAACTGGAGGAATTAGGAATGACTTCTTGGAAGATGTTGAACTTGAGCAAAATCTTGAAAGAAGAAAAGGATTTTAATAAGTGGATAAATGATGGGAATTTTTTCCTGAGTAGGTAATGACATATACAATATATGGGGAGTAACATGATTGCCAACATAATAGAGTAGGTGCCTACCACATACTTCTATCTTAAAACAAACAAACAAAAAAAAACCCAAAACAACTTTAAGAAACCCAGGAAATTGTGCCAAATTAGAGTAATTAAAACTTAAAATACAAAGTCTTATGAAATAGCATAAGAGAACTTAAATAATTAAAGTTCCTATTCAACTACTCAGACCTAAACTACCCAGTCTCTTGAGCATAGCCATTGCTTCCAATCTCACAACCCTGTGTTTCAGAATCTGGTTGGTGGGGTCCCTGCATAGTTGCTTAACAATAGTAATTCATGTTGATTTTCTAGCACTCCAAAAGAGGCAGAAAACATTGATTTGGCATGGCCACATGAAGGTTAGGAAGTGTAAAAATTTGTGTATTGGGAGGGGAAAGTTCAGAAAAATGACAATTGAAAAATAGATGAGAGACTTTTATGCCTAAGGAAGAGAGACTAGAAACTCAACTAGAATCAGTCCTTTTCCCTTGAGGTTTATGTTGCCTTCATAACTAGCAGTTCTGCCATACCTCCAAATGAAAAAGGTTGATAGCTATGAGAGAATACTAAAACAAGAAGGGGGGAAGAGGGAGGGAACTAGAGTTAAGCTTTGTGAAATATAACATTATAAAATAAAAAGACTGAAAGACATAGGGTCCAAGATTCAAGAGAAAAAGCCTAGATTCTAATTAATTCTCATACCAATGTCACTTATAAAAATAAGAAAAAATGAATTTAACAAGTATAAAAAAGATAAAAGTAACGATGGACATTAGATTAGTCTTAAATTAGAAGTAATACAAAATAGACAAAATGGAACAGATGATAAAATTTCTCCAAATAAGTAGAGGCTTTGAAATAGAATAACAGATTTGGACTACTAAAAATAAGGAGGTGGAAAATTTGGGTGAAGAGAAGGAAAAAACCCTATAATTTAGAATAAATCAATTCTATTTAAGTCAAACTGAATTTGAGAACAAAATAGGATGTACAGAATTTTGGTTCTTCCAGAAGACCATAAACATTTTTAAAATCAGAATATTATATTGGGGGAAAAAAAAACGAGATGACTACATAGAACATTAGAATGCAAAGACAGGAGGAAAGCAAGCATTCACTCTACTATATGTCAGACACTGTAACAAGTATTTCATAATTGTGTCATTCAATCCTCAGAACAATCCAGGAGGATAGATATTACCATTCCCATTTTATAATTAAGGAAACAGATAAATGCCTGAGACAAAGCAGAAGGTTATAATTGTTTGAGAACCACATTTTAAATTGTCTACACATGGTAGCTGCAAGCATGTGGATAGACAATCTTTCTTAATAAGTGAATTGATGTTCATTTGTTTCAGTCATGTTTGACACTATGACTCCATTTGGTATTTTGGGGTTTCTTTTTTTGGCAAAGGTACTAGAATTGTTTGCCTTTTTTCCTTCAGCTCTTTGTACAGATTAAGAATTGAGATAAACAGGGTTAAGTCAAGGTCTATGAAATTAACATGTTGCATTCAGTATATACTGAAAATTTAAATTATATAATATATATCATATAATAGTTTTGTGTATTATATCAGAGTATAATTGTATTAAAAATACAAATTCACAGAACAAAACAAGAATTTCTATGACATAGTACGATAAAAATGATTGCACATGAAGTTACAAATCTACCGTGTACAATCTGCTATTCCTTCCAAATCTACAACAAAGCTATGTAAATTTATTTTTTCTCCTCTTCATTCCCCTTATCCTAGAGATGGCTACCATTAGACACAAATAGTTATATATATATATATGTAAAATTGCTCTAAAATATTTCTATTTATCAGTTTTTTCTCCAGATGCAGATAGTGTCCTTTATTGTTAATTTGTATATTCATAGTCAAAATTAAAAAAAAAATAGAAGTTGTATGTAATCAAGATTGGCAGTTTCATAATATCCTCTTAGAAGGATCCTAAGGCAGTTGGTTGTCCTCAGGATATATAACAGTTTATATTATATATAAACTGTTTGCCTAACAGTTTATCTGTGATATGGATAAAGGCACAGGTGGCATGTTTGCCAAATTTATACATAATATAAAGGTCACAGGGAGAAGGATATAACACACTGGATGAAAGGATCCACAAAAATCTTGAGAGACTAGAGCTCTGTGTTAAATATGATTAAAATGAAATTTAATAGAAATAAATATTGAGTGTTAATTTTTAGACAAAAAACAAAACCCTGGTTTCTTAAGTATAGGATGAGGAGTCAAACAATGAGGCTGTTGAAAGATCATTATATCTAGCCCCGTTCCTCCCTTCCACTCATTCCACCATATCATCTTCCTGCCATGGCACTTCTGCCTTGACCTGGCCTCTTGCTACCTTTCCAGTATTTTTATACCTTACTCTGTGATACAGAGACACTGATCTTATAGGACACTGTATTTCCTGACTCTGGAAACTTCCTGGTTGTCCCCCTGCCTGGAATTTCCCACTCTTCATTTGCTGGCTTCCCTAGATTCTATCAACTCCTAGCTAAAACCCCATCTTCTACAAGAAGCTTTTTCCTGATTTCCCCTTAGCGTTAGTGTCCATCCTCTGTCATTATCTACAATCTAACTTGCATGTTGTTTGTTCATGAATAGTTGTTTGCATGTTGGCTCCTATGTTAGACTATGATTTACTTGACAGAGAGAGTCTCTTCTTTGCCTTGATTCGTATCCCCACCTCTTAGGAAAGAGCCTGGCACATAATAAGTATTAAATAAATGCTTATTGACTTGATTTGGCTCTGTTTGTGCACCCAACCAATGGAATCTACAGTTCATGTGTGGGGACAAGCTGATGTGTAAGAGTTCACTATATCTAGCCAGTCAGTCTCAGTTACTGCACTGTCCTCCTGCCATCTCAACAACTGTGCATTGGCTCCCCCTAACTCCTCATACTTCTACCTCTTGTTCTGGGTGCAGTAATCAAATTGATACTCCCATTGCTACTCAAAATCACATATTTCCATTGCCTTGCGGTTCTATTCATTATTGTGGCTTCACTATTTCCTAGGCATAACTTCCCGATATGCATTGTCTGAGGAACTGCAAATCCCTTGAGAGCCAGATCTCTCTCTCTCTCTCTCTCTCTCTCTCTCTCTCTCTCTCTCTCTCTTATTTGTCTCTCCCAATGCTTAGCAAGGGAAATTTTCCCTCCTAGGTATTTGCTCATCCATTCTAGTGTGGTTAGAACAGTCTGAAAGTGATCTCTGGGTTTTACTGGGTTGCAACTTCAACATAAGTCATTGCTATTATTTGGAAGTCAAGCATACACACACAAATACACACACACACACACACACACACACAAAACAAAACTTGTGATCTTGGGCTGTATCAAGAAAGGTATAGCTTCAAGGAATAAGGTGGAAATAAAAATTACAAACTCCCTAGTCATACTTCTGAAATATTGTATTCGCTTCTCTGAGGCTGCTATTTAGAAAAAGCATTGAAAAGCTCTAGAGTACCCAGAAGATGACAATTTTGATAGTGAATCTATGTCATGTGAGTTCCAGTTGAAGGAACTGGGGATGTTCAGATACGAAAGATAAAAGTTAAAGGGGACATGATAGCTGCCTTCAGAGATTTGAAGGGCTTTCATGTAGAAGAGAGATGAGATTTGTTCTTTGTCCCCAAAGGGGGGATAGTGAATTGCAGTTACAAAGAGGTTTGATGTCAGGAAAAACTTCCAGACAAATAAAGCTATTCATGAATGGAATGGACTTTCTCAAGTATTAATTATTCATTTTTTTCTCATAGTTTTTCAGTCCCCAAGCAGTCTCTCTCTTTGTATATTATTCCAGATAAATCTTCCCTTTCACCACCACAACTCATGCTGCCTGATTTGAAAGACTGATCCTTCCTTTCTTAGTCAATCTTCTAACAAAAAATATCTGATGCCTCTATTTCCTCACCTCTTATCGTTTGTAATTTATCACTCTGCTGAAATTGCCCTCCCCAAAATTTACTAACAATCTCCCCTGACTGGTAAAAGCCATAACCCCCAGTTAGTGAAATGAATGGCACCCTGACCTCACTGTGCCTGCATCATTTTCCTTGGGGCCCCTCTGCCAGTTTGTCTCCAAAGCCTTGAAAGAGAATCAGTGCAGAAGGGAAGCAATAAACTGGGAAAACATTTTTACATTCAAGGATTCTGAAAGGCCTCATTTCTTTTTTTTTATAAAGCTTTTTATTTACAAAACATGTGTGACCTTTCAACATTGACCTTTGCAAAAAAACCTTTTTTTTCCCAAGCTTTTCCTTTCCTTCCCCCCACCCCCCACCCCTAGATGACAGGTAATCTAATACATGCTAGATAGGATAAATTATCAAATACAATACATGTATACATATCTATACAGTTATCTTACTGCACAAGAAACATCAGATCTAGAAAGAGAAGAAGAAAAAAACAACCTAAGAAGGAAAACAAAATGCATGGAAATATTCACAGAAAGCGTTAAAATGCTGTGTTGTGGTTCACTCTCAGTTCCCACAGGCCTCTCTCTGGATGTATATGACTATCTTCATCGCAGCACA
>JAJPUD010000579.1:27687-42862 GCA_023553655.1 Myrmecobius fasciatus
TTTTTGCTGAGGCAATTGGGGTTAAGTGACTTGCCCAAGGTCACACAGCTAGGATGTGTTAAGTGTCTGAGGACGAATTTGAACTCAGGTCTTCCTGACTTCAGGGCTGGTGCTCTATCCACTGCGCCACCTAGCTGCCCTTAAGAGATATTTTTTATTCTTGTGAATTTATATTAACTATAAACAATCTCTCTCCACATACATATATACATGCATATTTATGCAAGCACACACAGATTTTGAAAACAAATTTTTACCTCTCTAAAACTTTTATTTGCCTCTTCAACATCTAAGCATATCTTCCTAAAAACTCTTAAACAACTATTTTCAAGAACCACTCATCACTGTGGAACTCTAAAATATGTCTCCCTCACGTCCACAATGAAAATGTATTTAGGTAAAAACTGAAAACCCAAGATATCATAGATCTAGATTTTAAAGGAAACAATTAACTCAGCCATTATTTCATGATAAACTCATTTGTATCTTTTAACATCACACCAGTTCAATAAAACTGCTTGGCAGAATTCTGATAGTTATTTTCTTTACCTAACCCCAAGGAACTAGTTTGCTTTCTGATTATTGGAGAATACTGACTGGCAAATTAGAATAAATAAAAGTGTAATTGGACAGGTATCATCTTATCTAATAGAGAGATCATATATTTGGAGGTGATCCTAGAGGATATTTCTCCAAACCCTTCATTTTATAGTTAAGGAAACTGTAACCTAAAAAGAATGTGACTTGCCTATGGTCAGAATATAGTAATTGACAGGTAGAATTTGAACCCAGGAACTTTAGATTGTAGAGCTTGCTAATCCTCTTTCCATTATATCCTAAATTTCCTCTCACTTTTTTCCTTCACTTTTGAAATTCAGTACATATGTATAAATGGCTATTAAGGATAGAAGAAAACATGGTTAAATTGTTGCACTCATAATTTGGTGAGACCTGTATTCAAGTGCTGCCTCTCACATTTTTGCTTTGTGAACTTAGACAAATCACTTAACTTCAGTGTCTCAGATAACACTTGGAAATTATAAATTGCAAAAAAGATACCAGCCTATGTTGGTGGAAGGAGTTTTTTTTCAAAATCTTGTTGATAAAATTAACTACAAATTTATATTACATTAGTCAATTGGGCTTTCATTGCATCAAAGCAATCCTTTTATAATTCCTTAAAAGATTCAGTACACCTAGGACCTGATCATTTCAGATCTTTTAATGCCCTTCTACCATCTGAGGCCAAGCCTGCTAGTCCCTCTTTCCCCTTCCTCATCGCATATCAATTGAGCATCTTCTTCCACTATTTCCTCCTTACTTCTATGTCTGATATCCCTTTTCCTTACCAAGCAAAACTTCTCTGTGTATACCCTTGATTCTCTTCTCTCCAGTTTTCTTTACCAGATTATCTCTTATTATTCCCTCTTTTTCTCATATTGTTAATCTCTCCCTTAATTTTAGTACCTAGTCTGCTGCTTACAAAATTAGCATGTCTCCTATTAGGAGAAAAAAAAAAAAACCTTTTACTTGATCCAACTATTCCAATTTGTTATTGTCCTAGAACTTTCCTCTCTTTCCCAGCTAAACCTTGTATATTAGGTGCCTTTATTTTCTCCTCTTTCACTCATTTCTTAACTCTCTGTACTCTAGTTTATGCATTAATTATGCAATTTAAACTGCCCTCTGTCAAGTTACTAATGATCTCTTAATGACTAATTCTAATGTCATTTTCCCCCAATTCTTATCTTTCTTAATCTCTCTATAACATTTGCCACTATCAGTCATCCTCTTTTCTAGCATTCCTTTTTCTCTCTAGGTTTTCATGGCATTGTTTTCTATTGGTTCTTTTTTTTTTAACCTGTCTGATCTTTCTCAGTCTCTCCTGAAAGATATTAAACTAGACTTGTAAGTTTTTGGTCTTCTGAGGTGGGTATGATCTAGGGAGAAGTGTGTTTACTATTCTCTAATACTGTGCACTGGTTTATGAGCTACTACAAGCACTCTTTTCAGTCCTGGAACTGTGATCAGGGTCCCTACTCCCCTGTAGCTGACTGGAAGCTGTGCTGTGCTTGTGTTTCTCCTCACTTTTGGAATAAGACCCAGAATTGCAACCTAGATCCAAAAAAGGCAATGCAAAAACATACTGCTCTGGTGACATCAGACAGACCCTTACCATCTGTGGGCCAAGAGGTCTGAAAACTGCTACAGCTGTCACTGATTCAGTAGTCTCAAGGTCAGCTCCTTTGCTGGGTCCTAGTCTGTTCTGGTGTCCTCCTTTCTCACTCTAGTGCAATAGACTTTTCCTGCTGACCTTCTAAGATATCTTGGACTGGAAAATAGTTTCACTCTGTATTTTTGTGGATTCTGTTGCTCTAGAATTTGTTTAGAGTCATTATTTAAAGGTATCTGAAGAGGATTGAGGAGAGCTAAGGTAAATTCCTGCTTTTTTACTCTGGCCATCTTGGCTCTGCCTTCCATGGTAACCTCTTAATTAACCAAATGGCTTAGGGAAATAGGGTAACTGATATTGCTGTACAGCAATTATAGTTTTATATTTTTTTATATTTACTTTGGTTTTGATCTGGAGGTCTAATCTTTTAAGCAATACTTTTTAGTGTTCAGTAAAATATTGAATGAATGAATTTAAAAATATATTTTGAGTTTACTCAGTATAAAATATTATGTTAAGTGTTTGAGATACAAATAGAATCTTGAATTGGTCTCTGCTGTCAAGGAGCTCACATGATAGAGATAATGCTTGAAAGGAACCCTTCAGATGTAGCTCTTGGAGTCTGTGATTATTGGCAGATACCGGTGTAGACTTGTTAAAGTAGCTTGTCAAAATAGAACCTGGAATTTTGATTAATGCTGGATTGCTAGACAAAACTGTTGCCCTCATAACAAGAGGCAAGTGAGATTTTCACCCTCTCTCTAAAAATAAAGAGGGAGAAGGAGAGGAGGAGGGGATATAAAATTTTCTTTCTGGAATGAAATCTCTTCCTCAAAGCTTTCTCCATAAAACTTGATTTTATCTGGCAAAGAACTAACTGCCTCTGAACCAGAGTCAGAGCTATTTACCCATCTCCTGTATTTCGAATCACACAGTACTCTCCTTTTTAAAATAAATATTTCAATAAAATTTTGTGGGGCTAGGCACAGAAGTTCAATTTTTCACTTCCTAGGATTGTTTAATTAGACAAACAAGAGAGCAAAGAGGTGGAGTATAAGGATAAGTAGCATTCCCAGATTGCATAAACATTAACAGGCCTTTTTTCATTCTTGAAGACAAACCAAGAATCAATCTCTCTCTGTCTCTCTGGCTCTCTCTCCCTCTCTCTCCCTTACTCTTTCTCTTTCTTCTCTTCACGTCTTCCCTTTCTTTCAATACTTTCTCCCCTCCTATCCCCTCATTATTCTTTCTTCTTCCCTTATCTCCTCCCCTTCTGTTTCTTCCCACCTTCCTCCCATATTTCCTCCTCTCTCTTTCCCCTTTCCCATTCTCTCCTCCCTGCTTTTCTCCCCTTCTTTTTCTCTGTCGCTCTCTCTCTCCTTTCTCTTCTCTCTTCTTCCTTCTCCTCTATATTTTTCTGACTCTTTTCTCTCTTTCCCTTTCTTTTTCCTCTTTTGCTTCTTTCTCCCTCCCTTGTATCTCCTTCCACTTCTGTCTTTTTTCCTCCAACTCCCCCTTTCCATTTTGTTTCAACAGAATTTTCTACTCACCTGATAGTATTCTGAAAATATTTCCCAGGGAGAGAGAACAATCATCCAGGACTCCAAGCAATGTAGCACAAATAAAGGCTAAGAATCATATTGCTTTCTGTGAACTGACTGTTCT
Source organism: Myrmecobius fasciatus (assembly GCA_023553655.1). NCBI lineage: Eukaryota > Metazoa > Chordata > Mammalia > Dasyuromorphia > Myrmecobiidae > Myrmecobius > Myrmecobius fasciatus. The sequence continues at coordinate 31,526 of JAJPUD010000579.1, forward strand.
TGTGCTCAAAACTTTTGAGATAGATGGGTCTATCTATTCACTTCCCTAATCTATTAATTGCTCCTCTGGTATTTGACACCAAGTTGTCCAGGTAGTCAGACAAAGACATACAAAAAGAGAAAAGCTGAGGAAATCCTTTCCTGGCCCACACTTCAAGGGAGTAATAACCCTGAACAAAGTAGAGGAGGGTGGAAGACCAGGTTTGTGGCAGTCTTGGGATTAAAGTGTTTATTCTAGGATTAAAAGATTAACATGACATAAAAAGGAAATCAGGTACTGTCTGTGACAGTGGGGTTACTGTATAGAATTTCTTATCCCACGGGTTAAGAATCGACTTCCAGGTAAGTCCACTAGAAGCAAACTTTTTTTCATGTCAGCTCTCTCTAATTTCAGTTCTCTATTTCTCTTCCTGCAAGCCAAAGCCCACCCTGGAAGTATCCATATGATGCTTCTTGGAAGCTCAAGAATATCCTAGTACCCATAGTCTTTTGATCTGACTTTTCTCTCTTTATAATAAATTCACTCAGGACCTTTCTCAATTCATCCTTTTCTACCAAAGTTCACCTAATTTGTGTCAAGGAGCTTTTCTTAGTTGTTCAGTTGAAAAGTATCTGATTAACTCCACTGGAAGCTGTTCCATTAGCTGATAAATCTCAATGAGTTATACTTTCCAAAAAAAAAAAAAAAAAAGAGACTAACAGTAGCTATTATTTCTAGCTAGCTTTAATTTGCTTTATAAATATTAGCTCATGTGTGTTTCATAACAATCCTGGGAATGAGGTGCTGTTATTATCCATACTTTATAGATGAAGAAACTAAGTTAGACAGACTTTATATGATTTGCCTGAAGTCATATGGCCAGGTAAGTATCTGCGATCAGATTTGAATTTAGATTTTTATGATCCAAGGTTCAATGTTCTATTTATTCACAACACTACCTAGAAGTCTCTGTGACATGACAGGATATCATTAATTTCAAATCACTTTAGGATAAAATGTTTGTCTTATCACTGACTAAGTCACCATTTCTAAACCATATTTAAAAGCACAATACCTGATTTTTGGTAATTAGTAGGTTGAATTCTCTCACTGTCTAAAGTGATATTTCTAGACAGAGAAGTTTCTCATTTAACATTTCAAGACATTCAATTTTAGCAAGTTATGCATTAATTAAAAAAGAGGCAGATTGATGGATAAACCTCACAGAACAACTGTTTTAGAATTGAATGTGATCCTAAAGATGAACAAGTCTAAACTCATACTTTTTAGCTCCATTTCTATCTATAACTATGATTATTTATCCATAATTATACTGTATTGAAATCACTTAGTTATTCTAACTAAGAAATCTCTTAGCATTGAAATTTCAGTTATGAGAGCCAGGCAGGTAGGAGAGATATTTTGGGGAACAAGGAAGTCTTTTAAGAGCCCTTTAAAATTTCCCTGTCAGATCTTATTTTGTTTGGATCCTGCTTCCAGACAGATAACTTTTAAGATTCCCTAAGTCAGTAAGTAACATGCTATATGAGAGTATTGAAAGTAAAAAGGTTTAGTCTTGGAGAGGAAAGAACTTATGTTTGATTTTTATTCCATCTGGAGACTTTCTCAATGACCTAGAGCTCTGCACATTTTTTTGAAAAATCAAAAGACAGGCTCTACTTCAAGTCATCAGAATGAAAAATGGAAGATCTAGTATTTGGGGGCTGGTGTATTGGCCAATTTTGATTTAATCACAATTGAACCAAACAAAGGTGTAAAATAAAATGTCAATGTGTTTTGGAATGACAAGAGAATTCAGAGATCATCAAGCCCAATCCCCTTATTTTATAGAAGAGGAAACTAAAACCCGGAGAAGTAAGTGACTTGTCCAGAATCCCAACGGCAGTAAGTGGCTGAGCAGGGATTCAAATACAGGTTCTCCTATTACAAATCCATCTCTCTTTCCACTACTGTACTACTACAGTTAAAAAATAAAGCTCATACATTTAGAATTACACAATTATTTGCTCTGATTTTTCTCTCCCAACATGATTCATAAGGCAATATGTCTTAAAATAAATAAATTTATTAGGGAAAAGAAGACTAAGCCATTAAATACAACAAAAAGTTAGGCAAACATTTGAAATTTTCACAAATGTTATTTGAAATGTTTGACATTCATTTTTATTGTTGATGAAACTCACACTCAATTTGTAATATCAGTATATTATCTATGAAATCATGAGGGCAATAAAGGTATTTAAAAACAAAAAACCCCCAAAAAACAAAAACAATAAGTGTACAATTAGAACTATGTTGTTAATAACCCCCTCCAAAATAAACAAACAAGCAAAAAAAAGTACACAGTTAGAATTATGTTGTAAACACACTTAGGAGAAACAGATTGGTAGGCTGAAAGGGGAAAATTTTCTATTTTTCATATTCATAAGAACATTGAACTAGAATCCTTCTTGGACCCAAAGGGGAGAATCAAGTTCAGACAAACTTCACAGAAAATTCATAGTCTTGAAGTATCATTCCTACCTAGGCACCTATATCTATAGCTGAAAGTTTCCCATTAGAGATATATTCCTTTGATCCCTCCTCCTTGTTTTTAGCATCATGAATCTGAGGTAGGAGAATACTCACATAGGCTGTCCAATCCAATTTCAATTTAAAGATGGGGAAGCTGAGATTGAAGTTGATTTTGTTTTAAAACAGTCACTCATGGCAGAGATCACATAGCAACCTAATGTTAGTTCATATTTATATAGCTTTCATGGTTTATAGAATATTTTTACACCATTGAAATATTTTAAATGCTTATTATTAAATCCAGTTTATAGATGAGGAAATTGAGAGCTCAGAGGGATTAAATTATTTTCCCATGGCTGTATGGCTGCAAAGTAGCAGCCTTGGGATCCCCTTGATTCCTGATTCCAAGTCCATTGCTCATTCTACTACACTTTGCCCCTTCACTAAGATGTTTGTGACTGACATCTGGAGAGGGAATCAGCTGAGAACATAATGCTGGGAAAGAGAAATGGGAGAGTGTAGCTGTGAAAGACAAATTGTTATTTTCCCAGTTTTTCCCAGAGATCTACTTGACAAACATATGTCAATTTTCATTCTCCTGGGATATGAGAAGACATTAGTAGCCTATAAACTAGTGCTGCATCTTAGAATTTTACTGCTTTGATTTATAAAAACTTTGTTTTAAATCTTATGAAGTTGAACATGTTATTTAGAATGTACCATTTCTATCCCTCACTGTTTTTCATAATTTAAAAGTTGGAGTTTTAAAAATATTTTCTAATTTAAAAGAGATTTTGAAAAAAATGAAATCGTGGTGCTGTTTGAAAAGGTGCCTTTGAAATATGAATTGACATATAAAATGGTTCTCATGATACACATCTTGTTCACACACTTACATAACACCTGGCTTGTCAATAAACAAGTTTGTCCATATTCCCATTCACTAGTATTAATGTCTCTAATATCTTTTAAAGATAATATATGCTGACGCCTTCAGAAAAGCATTTTCTCTAGCAGTTGTTCTATTGCTATCACCTGTCAGTTCTACTGGAATCTCCTTTCACAACCCAAACTAATTGTTCAGAAGCAGAATTTCAGTTTCTTGAATTACATCTTTCAAACTATCAAATTTTCAGGATAGAATTGTAATCATCAGTTCACTGATTGGTATTGGAAGCACATTTAAAATAGACGTGGATTAAGCAATCTAGAAAAGACTGAGATCAAGATATTCTGCAAATTGGATCCTGAACCAGAGGATTTTTTTCCCTCCTGATAACTTTTTTTCTTTTTTAAAACACCAGTGAATTAACATTTCATTTTTGAAGTTCTTTAATATCACCAAGGTAGGTTTTACACTTCTGGTTTCTGTGACTACTAATTATGGTGACCATTTGCAGAGAACATTTTCATCCCCAAAGTAATGAGCTGAGTCCCCATGCACTTTCCCCCATGTCCTCTTCTTCTCTTTCTTTTGCTTTCTTTGTTTTTGCTTCTCTCTTTACTTCTTTAGATATATTTAAAAGACATATTAACTAAATATGGGAGTTTAGAATATTATATATTTGCCTTTTATTTCAAGTTTTAAATTTTTTTGTTATTTGCATCAATATTGCATTAGCTTCTTGACTAGAAAGACATATTAATAAAATTAATTAAATGCTTATAGAGGAAAATCTTGAGAAGATATAATGAAATAATGGAATCTCTCCAGACGTTTTCATGTTTCTGATTTTGTGAAAAGCTTTCTCTTCTCAGCTTTCCTGCCTTTCCTCTCTCTAGGTCTCTGTCTCTCTCCTCTTTTTTTCTATGTTTGAGTATCTCCATTTCTGTATATCTCTTTGTCTCTGTCATTGTCTATCTCTGTTTCTCTGTCTCATCTGTGTCTGTCTCTCTCTTTCACACACACACACACACACACACACACACACACACACACACACACACACTTTCAAGATTGAATATATTCTCTAAAATTGTAACTATGATCACCAAAATATAAAGGCTCATCAGGGCAGAGATTTTTGTCTGTCTGTCTATCTGTCTCTCTACCTATCTACCTGTCCTTCTTCTGTCACTCTATATTTTTCTATATTGGGATTTGATTCTAATGTAATATTTTCTACAATTAGAGTCTCCTAATTTTTTCCTAAAAGTTTTAAGTTAAGTTGAAAAAATTGTTCTATAATATTCTTATCTTTTTTTTAAAGCCCAAAGTTTACAGGGGTACTCACACTAAATCCACTAAATTTACCTTAAAGCATTTGTTTTAAAATTTGAATATGAAATATACACCTAAATAAATGTTCTGTCTAGGATAGGAAAAATAATAAAAATGTGAAATATATTACATTATTGGTAGAGAATAAATCATGTCTTCTTTTCCAACCACTAGATATTATTCCTAAGATTCCTTTGATGAACAGAGTAGTGAAACATTCAATTCATATGACATGCTTTCTTGTACTTTCTAAAACAATCTACTATCACTGAGAAAAATATTATTCACATTACCTTTTTACCTGAGAGGAAATTTCTTTGGCTTCTCCGGAAAGTTTGATGTTTTCTCTTTCCTTTACTGACACTGTATTTATATAGTGCACCTGCTTCCTGTTTTGCAACTATGCGTAAAAAAAGTTAACATGCAGAGTATATTAAAAATCTCAGGAAGGCAGATTCAAGACATAATTAAAAGAAAACTAGTTTTATATTTAAATACTAATGATAACTCCCATTTATACAGCAAATAAGGTTTACAAAATTTGTACTTTGCAAAATTTATACTCTATGTTTTGATCCTTAAAAACCCAGACAAGCAAAACTCTGTGAAGTATGTCAAATCATTTTTATAATTTGAGGCAGTTAGCTGGTAACAATGAATATAGCAATGCCCCTGGAATCGCAAAGACCTGAATTCAAATCATAGCCTCAAACATTTTTTAGTTGTACAAGTCACTTAACTTCAATTGTCTCTAAAAACAATTCCTTCGTCCCCCCATATTTTGTGGATGAGGAAACTTTAGAGGATTAATGATTTCTCCACTATCATACAGCATTGGAGGCAGGATTTGAACCCCATCCTCTGACCTTTAATTCTAATATTCTATCCACATTGGAATGCTATCTTTCACTATTTCTTCTCCCTCTTTTGGTGTCAGGAAACTACTCTCTACTATTTACTTATGTGGCCCAGAACCCCCTATTGTCTTGACTCTTATGTTACTTTTTACTTGATTAGAGCCAGTTTGAGAGATGGAATTGGCATGGGGAGAGATGGGTGATGGCTTGGGAATCTGTAAGGAAAATATGAGAGGGATTATGGGTCATGTGAACCATTATCCAAGGACTATATATTTAGAGCTGGAACGAATCTTAAAGGACATTTATCTCTTCCCCATTTTATAAATTAGGAAACTGAGGCTGAGATTAAGATGATAATTAAGAGATTAAGTTATATCAATACATGATGAAATCAGTACTCAAACCTAGCTTCTCTGACAATAGCATTCTCTGTCCACTCTCTTCCAATCATCCTGTATTTATTTTCCTTCTCTTCACCTCTCTTTGATTCCTGTTCTGTGCCAGGCAATTGTATCTCTTGATTGGCATTACAGGGGACATTGATTAAAGAAACCTATTGTAATTCAGAAAAACTAAGTGCATATTCTCCCTATTCCATGTAATAATGGTATTATTACCCCCATTTTACAGTTGAGAAAATTGAGTTAAATGACTTCTCCAAGGTTGCCTAGCAGTAAGTGTCTAAGGGACTTGTCTTCCGGACTACAGGACTAGCTTCTATCCACTGTGCCAGCTAATTGTTTGCAATATGTAATAAGATTGTAATAAGTGAAGTATGGTTATAACAAAAATTGATATATTTTAATGAATATAGTCATATAGAATGTCATTACAAACCAAGATAGGTTACTAATCAATAAAACGCAATTAAGATATGTTTCTGTGAAACACATTCAATGCTTAATAAGCCAAGTAAGGAGTTTACCTTACTAAGTAAGGAAGACCTGGGCAAGTCTTCCTCATCTGTGAAGTGGGGATAATAATCACACCTATCTCTCAGGCAGATGATATTTATAACCAGATAACATTTATAAAACCCTTTGTAAACTTTAAGGAGTGGTGAGGAAAATCCTCATATATTGGTCATTCAATATAATAAAATGGAAAAATAAATAATATAATGACTATATAATAAAAATCAACTATTTGCAAAATTGAGTTATTATCTTTAAAATAACATTTAAAAAGCTTAAAAGGAAGGAAACAGGCAAATAATAGATAGCATTTAGATAGCTCTTTAAGCAAGCTCTTGAGAAATATAATCTCATTTTATGCTCACAATAACCCAGGAAGATAGATACTATTATTATCCCTATTTTCTAGATGGGGAAACTGAGAAGTTAAATGACTTGCTCAGATTCACTTAATAAGTAAATGTCTGAAGCTGTCCATTTATACCACCTGGCTGACTCTAAAAAAGAAAAAAAAAATGACTGCATTCTGGCTTCACACACACACACACACACACACACACACACACACACACACACACAAAGGACCTCTCTATGTGTGTCTCTATGTCTGTTTCTGTGCCTCTATCTCTCTATTTCTGTCTCTTTTTCTCTCTTTCCAGTAAAACTTCTGTCCTCACCATTTGATTAGGACCTCATAAAGTTAGCTCATCTGATAAAATGATTTGTATTATAGCCAAATGAGATACCAGGATTGATTAAAAGAACTGAAAATGTTTACCTTGGAAAGGAATCTTCAAGTATTTCCATGTCTGTCTGTGTAAGTGTGTTCTCTTTTATCCTAGAAAAAAGATCTAAAAGCAGAAGGTGGAAATTGTAGAGAGATGAGTTCAGGCTTGAAGGAAGGAAAACCTTTCTAATAACTAGAGAAATTCAAAAGTGGCTGATTTGGCGGATAGTGGGCTCTCCTTACTAAAGGTCTCCAAATGGAGACTGATGGTATAGAAGGGATTCATAGTCAGGTGTGTGAAACTTTCTGAAGTTTCTTCCAACTCTGAGGTTCTTGTAAACTGAGGTAAGATGCTAACAAAGAGGGTCCTGAACTGGTTCTTAGGTCAGAAAATATATTCTCTAGGTCTATGGACCTTTTGTAAATGTATTCCCTCTATCAGAAGGGAGAAGGATTATGTGAATCCATCACAGTTTTGGACCAACAACTCAAAGTACAAACTCTCCTAAAGGAAATAAGCATGAATTCAGTGATCTTATCTTAGACCTAGAGAAGAGGTCTTGCTCAATCAACATAATACTAATAGTAAATATATGTTCTTCTTTTGGATAAAATGTTTAACGTCTCTGTATCTTCATTTCCCAAGTGCCAAAGAAAACAGTAGTGCTGCTCTCTCATTTTGGGTAAGACAATTCATGTTTGATTCTTAGACTTCTCGTATGTAAAATGAGGAGGCTATGCTAGATGATTTCCCAAGATTTTTCTAGTTCCCTTATTCTAATTCTATGATTCTCTTCTCTATCCTCTACAGTAGTTGGAATCGAGAAAAATCTGACCTCAGTCAGGTCTCAGACATTAGCTGTGTGACCCAGGGCAAGTCTTCCTCATCTGTGAAGTGGGGATAATAATCACACCTATCTCTCAGGCAGATGATATTTATAACCAGATAACATTTATAAAGCCCTTTGTAAACTTTAAAGCACTATGTAAATACTAGCTAGTGTTATTAGTCTTGTAAAGAGAGAGAATGATAGAATGAATATTGATATCTGACAGAAAGGTAAGAGTTTTGCTTTATAGTAATTTTAATTTATTCATATATCTTTAGAAAGACTGAAATGTAGAACTGTTCAGCTCTTTCTATAAAATGAGAAGCAATTGATCGAAAAGTGTTGGCTAGAATATGGCAGAAATCAGGATTCTGAGGCATTTTATTACAGGCTTCTCTTCAAGTTGAGATCAGTACAGAATCCAACACTAGTACTGTTCAACCAGTTCTGAATCTACTCACCTAACTGCAACTATTCACCAGACTATTTCTCTTCATATGATTAACAAGGATATAGTGAAAGGCTTTGTCAAGTGACTTACTGAATGCCTCTAGTGATAGCATTCTCCTATTCTCCCATACTAATAATTTTCTCCAACAAGGGTTACCTGGTTAATCTGGAATGATGATAATAACTCTTTTTGTGGACTTACACTGACTTTTAGAGATTAATGTTTTGGGGCAGCTAGGTGGTGCAGTGTATAGAGCACCAGCCCTGGTGTCAGGAGGATCTGAGTTCAAATCTAGACTCACACATTTAACACTTCCTAAATGTGTGACTCTGGGCAAGTCACTTAACCCCAATTGTCTCAGCAAAAAAGAAAAATAAAATTAATGTTTACCTTTGGGAAGTTCTCACAAACTATCCATTTAGTAGCACTATAAAGAGTGGAACTGTGGTTTTATTATTATAAGGGATTCCCAAGTGAGGAAATGTCTCCCAATATAGGTTGGAGGTTTTTGGTTTTGTTTTTTGTTTTTTTTCTTGCCAATTATATTCTTAGAAAGTAACCCTAAGCAGTGAGAAGTTTAAGTGATTTGTTCAGTGTCATACAGCCAATTTGTATCAGCATTTGAACATAGATTCACCTTCTTTATTTTACAGATGAGAGTCTGATATTCAATGTGGCTTCAAGGTCTGATCTCTAACCACTACATTATATCATTCTTATTCAGTCATTTTTAGTTGTCAGTTGTGACCTTGTTAGGGTTTTCTTGGCAGAGATACTGGAATAACTTGCCATTTCCTTCTCTAAGTTATTTTACAGATGAGGAAACAGAAGAGAAATCACTGACTACTTGGTCATTCTCTACTGCTTACAAATGTGCCTGTGTCTCTCCCACCCTCAAAAAAACCCTTTACTTCAATCATTTATTTCTGCTATCATTTTATTTCTCTGCTGTCCTTCAGGGCAAAACTGCTTGAGTAAACCATCCACTTAGAATAGGTGCCTCCAATTTCTCTCCTCACCTTCTTTTTAATCCCTTTTAATTCAGTTTCTGACCTTAATAGTCCCAAAATTGCTTTCCCCAAAGTTATCAGTGACCTTTTAGTTAACAAATCCAAAGAACTTTTCTCAATCCTCATTCCTCTTGATTTTTCTATAGTCTTTGACATTGTTAATCATCCTATCTCCCTGATAGTCTCTTCTCTTTGGGTTTTTGGGATAACACTCTTTCCTGTATCAGGCCCTACATAGCAGGCCATACCACCCCTCCTCCTATATTAGATCCTGGATAGTAGGCCATACACCCCCCCCTTCCCTTTTCATTTGTGCAATTAGACTTGGGAAAATTGAGTTTAAAAAGAAAAGTTTAAACCTTGAGGCTCCAACTCCTCTTCACATACCATTGTGACACAATGAAGGATAGAAAAAAACCCAATATCCACGTACCCACCTCTCTGACTCCATCCTTGTCCAAAACTATCCTGGGAATAGAATTATTGTCAAGGACAAAGGCACCAAGTTATGTTATCTCGCTTCCTGCCCTGACTCAAAAAACCTAGGTTATGCCCTCATTAAAGTCCCTATTTATCCAAGAATGATCCTCCTCCCATCTGACAGGGCCTGACCCACAATCTTCAAACTGTAAATGCCATGTTAACTCCTCTGCCCCTGCTCCCTCTTTGAAGTAAAAATAAAAACAGCTGTCATGTAGACTAATTGCATTCTCAGCTTCTGTATCCTGCTTTCAAACTCTAGTTAGCTAAAAGCCTATATATAAACTCTGTGCCTCAGTTCCTCTGCACCAAATACTTTGGAAGCATATATCCATTCACACTCAGTTAGCTTATTGAACTCTCCACATTAAAAACAATAAATCTGTACTTGCCTCATGTCTCTGGTATGACACCTGCTTTTCATTAATTATTCCTTCTTTGTGTCTTTTTGTAAATTCTCTTTCAGATTATCTCTTCTAACCATATGCATTTCTTAGATTTCTGTTCTGGGTTCTCTTCTCCCTCTACTTGTTGATTCTATTAGCTCCCATGGAATTAATTATCACCTCTACTTTAGCAATTCTTAAATTTACTTTTCCTATCCAGTCCCCTCTATTCACCTCTAATCATTTTACAATTTTTAAATTTACCCTACTTCCATTTATATCCATATAGAATAAGCTCCCAAGAACCATAAAATAGTGTCCTAAAATAAATCCTGGAACAAAGGGGATCTCAGTCCAAGATAGGAAGTATGTTAGCAGAAAGATCTACCTCAGCAAACCAGTGGGAGATCCTGTGCCCCAGTGAGGTGGAGCAGGAAAATACCAAAAATAAAATCTGCCATATGTGCCTTAGCATAACTAGGGGAATGGGCAGACTCCAGCTCTGAGAACCACCAGTTGCTTCACCATAGCTCCCAGCAAATAGGTTGCCTCCAATGGTTAGATTACTACATGCTTCAATGTAGTCCAGGGGAAACTAAAAAATCCTACTACCCTCCACATACACTAAACACCAGTGCAAGGTCCCTGGCTTAGTACAGGTAAGCTGCTAGACATCTAGACCCTTCAGCAGTGCCAGCCACCTTCCCCATACTCTCAGTGCAGCACCAAACACAAGAATCCCCTGTGAGCATCAGGGCAACATCAGTGCAACACTGTGTAAATAGTCAGGGCCTACACCCTCTGGCATAAGATGTATGAGACAATGACCTTTCCACCATGGCAGCACAGCTCAAATTTATCTATCACCTATCTATCTATCCATCTATCATCTATCTATCTATCTATCTATCTATCTATCTATCTATCTATCTATCTATCTATCT